>JAJTUR010000136.1:0-138744 GCA_021399475.1 Hyaloscypha finlandica
CGGAGTCGCCCTTAGCTAGACTAGATAATACCTTCCGCTAACCGACGAAGAGAAAGAAATAGCCCTACCCCTACCTAAGGAAGATTAGTCAGTCTACTAATCTAAAACAAAAAGGATAATAATTAGCTTAGCTCACTGATTTAAAATAAGGAAGCTAATAATTAGTTTTTAGCTAGCTAATCTTAAGCGACTAAGACCCTTTAGGGTATAGTCTTAATAGATGATATACCCGGACTATCTAGCTTAGATAACCTTAGGCTAAGTATAGAAACTTTAGTATAATAGTAAAAGGTCCTAGTATAATAGAATAGAGGAATAGGACTTGATATTATAGACTACTAATACCGGGAGGCCTAGTATAGAACCTTTCCTAATAATGATATAAAGATATAATTAGCTAATAGGGAGTATAGATTAGTATAGATATGCCTAAATACCTTTAAACGAAGGAAATTAATAGCTAGGGAAGACCTTATTATGAATACATAATATACTCGACTAATAAGCGGACTATAGCTAGAAAGCCTATATTTATATTAACTAGTTAAATAATAGAATAATAAATTAGAAGCGGATTACTAACCGGCTTCGCGAAAAGGAGAGAACTACTTAGCTAGATACGGTGAAATAGAGGAATAAGTAGGTAGATATCTAGGAAAGTTAATACTCCCTAATAGAGAACTACCTAGAGGGTAATACGGGCTTAGTATTACTGGGTTATAGCGATAGACCCCGACTTATTAGAATTAAGGATCCGGCCCTATTTACTAGTAAGGAGACTATTAGATTAATGACTAGGTCTTTAATATAAGGAATAAATTAATATAGAACTCTACTAAGTTTAATACGAACCCCTAAAGATTACTTATATAGTATAGCTAGTACTAGAGACACTAGGGACCTTATACGTAATTAACTAGAACCTGGTTTAATTAATAAATCTCATTATTAAATAGATCTTTAAGATCCTCTAATAAGCCTATAGTAAAGCAAAGAAATAGAATACTAGGAGGCGAAGGAGGACTACTGACGACTTCAATAAGGAATAAAGTATTCCTGTATTCTGGCTAAATTTACCTATCTACGACTAAACTAGGGAAATCGAACTAACTAGTACGAATCTAATAGATAAGATAAACCTAGAGCTATTAAGAGCCTTCGGATAAGAAGTTTAATATACCTAGGGATCTCGCAAATAATATATAGAATAAGAGAATAGGCTTCTCTTAATTAAGAACTAGTAATCTAGAGAAAACGCCTAATAGAAATATCCTAGTATACTACTCCCTAGACTAGGAAGAGTGGTAGTAATTAGGGACTAGCTACTAACCCACGTTAATAGAACTAATAACCTAACGCCTTTTCAGACTAAGGAGCTAGTCTACCGGGAATTTGAGAAGAAATTAGAAATACCTAAGATACTTAACTACTACTATATAGGAAGACTAGCTATATTAAAAAGGACTACCTAAACCCTATAAAGTCGCTATCTTAAGGAAGACTATATAGATAGAATAGGTAAACTAGACCTAAATAATATAGAATATAATTCCTATTTATTATCTAAAGAGGAATTCGACGATAATAACTCGGGAAAAGTCTAGCTCTAGGTATAAAGGTAGCTCTCCTAGAGTAAGAATTCTACTAAGAACTAGTAGACCTTACTTAACTTATTAGCGGGAGTAGTTCCTAGTCAAATATGGGGTCTACTAGAAGGGAAATACTATAACCTTCTAGTACTTAGTAGATACTAGGGCGAATATATATACTCTAATTAACTAAAAGTATATTTACCCCCTAACTAGAGTACTCTATATACTAGTATATATACTTCTAGATCCTATCCCTCTTCGAGGATTCGACGGATAACCTAGTAAGGCTATCTAGTAAGTTATTATAGTAGACCTAGAAATTAACTAATACTTCTAGACCTAATAATACTTCTTATCCGCTAACCTAAGCTCTTATAATATAATCCTAGGGAGGAAGTAGCTTACTAAATATAGTATATTACTAGACTACTAATAGAACTAACTCAGATAGCCGGGAGATACTATAACTCGGGTCCTAAAGAGGACAAGTATAGAAGAACTAGAGGGCGATAGAATAGTACCCCTCGCCCCTCTATAAGACCTCCTTACTCGGAAAGCCGAATACTAGGCTAGGAAGGAGGAATTAAACCTTAATATTATTAATATAGGTAAACTAATAGACTATTCTATATACCTCATCGGTATAGTAGCCTTCTAACTTAGTATAAAGGATCCTGATAATTATATTAGATCTATTACTATTAACGAGATTAACTATAAGCTAGAGAAATGAGATTAGAAACCGAGGAAATATCTATCCCTACTAATAGCTACTAAGCGTCCAAAAACCTACTTAGCTAGGTGTTTAGCTTAAACCTGTGACCTTATATATATTCTCGATATGGATGAATAGGATACCCTCGGCGATACCTTATTCTTTAACCCTAGTAAGCTATAGGAGCTTTGGACTATATTGCCCTCCTAGCTAGATAATATAGCTAGTGCTTTCTCGAGAAAAGCGGTAGATATACTACTATAGTCTTAGCTATTCAACTATAAGCTCTATTTCAATAGACTAGATCCCTTAATAAGGGCGGCCTACCTCTATAAAATAAGCTCCCTAGAACTAGGAAAAATGCGGGAGTACTTAATTAAGAACCTAAAGAAGGGTTTTATTAAGCTATCTAATTCCCCCTTCTCATTACTTATCTTATTTATTAAGAAAAAGGATAGTAGCTTATACTTTTATATTAACTATTACTAACTAAATACCCTAATAAAGAAGGATTACTACTCTCTACCGCTTATTACTAAAATACTCGACTATCTAGCGGAATTGTCGGTATTTACTAAACTAGATATCTAATATACTTTTAATTAGATCCTAATAGAGCTAAGCTCTATAGTATAGGTAGCCTTCCGGACGAGGTATAGTTCCTATAAACTAGTGGTTTTATTATTTAGACTCTATAATAGTCCTATAATATTCTAGAGATATATAAACGTTATCCTAATTAACTATTTGGATAGCTTCTGCTCTACCTATATAGACGATATCCTAATCTTTTCTAAGAATAAGAAGGAATACTAATAATATATCTAAATAGTCCTACGGAAACTCGAGGATACCGGATTATAAGTTAATATCCGTAAGTACGAGTTTGAGGTATTAAAGATAATATTCCTAGGGTTTATTATCTCTAATTAGGGTATCTAGGTAGATTCTACTAAGACTACTATTATCTGGAATTAGGACCCTCCTATAACTAAGAAGGAGGTTTAGTTATTCCTAGGCTTCTATAACTTCTACTAGAGGTTTATATAGGCCTATAGGCGGGTCTCTTACCCCCTAAACCAACTAATAGAAAAGGATATACTATTGAAGTTTATACTTAACGAGAACTAATAAGACGCCTTTAAATACTTTAGAGAGTTACTTATCTTAGTACCTATACTACTCTACTTCTAGTATAACCGAGAAACCTAACTAGAAACCGACTATTCGGACCTAGCTACTATAAGAGTACTAACCTAGAAGAGTACTAAGGATAAATAATAGTACCCTATTACCTTTTATTCTAAGGCTCTTAAGGACACCTAGCTTTATTATAAAATCCATAATAAGGAACTACTTATTATTATTTAAGGGTTATAAGAATAGTAGGTAGAACTAATTAGTCTACCTACTTTTCTTATTATTATAGACTATAAGGTACTTAAGTACTTTGGGACAAAGAAGCTCCTAAATAAGTAGTAGATATAATAGATAAATATCTTATTATTATTCTACTTTTAGATTACTTATTAGCTAGGTAAAGAGAATATAATTACCGATATCCTATCTAGGAAGGATGAGCTCACGACTATATAGAAGTAAGCTAAAGAGGCTAAAAGGACATATATAGTTTTCTATCCTAGTATAATCCTCGCTGCTATTAATGAATTAGTCGTTATTCCTCCCTCTTTAAAGCTTAGAGGAATTAATAAACTAATAGTTATAAATGAGGTTATATAGGTAAATCTCATAGATTCGTCTTTAGATAATAATTGAGAGAAGGCCTACTAGAAGACTAACCTATAGGAGATATCCGGAGATTACTTACTTTACGGTAAGAAGCTTATAGTACTAGATAACTATAACTACTTATAAACTAGACTCCTTCGATAAATCCATAGTATAATAACTATAGCTTACCCTAGTTAGAATAAGATAAAGATCCTAGTTAAATGGCTCTACTAGTAGCCTAGCCTCTTAATAGACGTCGACTAGTTTATAGTAAACTACTATAAATACTAGAGATCCTATAAACTAAGGGATAAGATACTTAGCTTATTATACCCTTTACTAGTTCCCTTAAGGATATAGGACGACTTATTAATAGATTTCTATAGCCCTAGCTCAATGAGTAAAGGATATAATAATATCTTTATTATAGTTAACTAGCTATCTAAATACTATATTAGCTTACCTACTATAAAGAACGCTACTATAAAGACTACCGCTAGCCTCTTCTACTAATATATCTAGTAATTTAGGGGCTCTCCCCTAATTATTACTAGTAATTAGGGCCCCTAGTTTATCTTAGACTTTATAGACGAATTATTGAAATTAACTAGAACTAAACTAAAACTCTTAATAGTAGAATATACCTAAACTAATAGCTAGATAGAGATTATTAACTAGATAATTAATATATAACTATACCCCTTCGTGAACTACTTTTAGGATAACTAGGCGGACCTACTCCTAGTACTTAATACTACTAGCGCCACCTACCCTCACGAATCGACTAGCTTATTGCCCTTAATAGTTGACTATAGGTATGAACCCTAGCTAGACTTTAATTAGATACTCTCAACTATGAAGTTTAAGATACTAAGGGAGAAACTAAATCGCGAAGAAGTATAGTAGTAGGCTAAGAGAATTAATATAGTAGTTACTTATACCTAATAATATATAGCTAAGGCCTAAGAATAATAGGCTAAATAAACTAATAAGAAATAGCGAGAACTTGACTTTAGCCTAGAGGATATAGTCTATATAATTAAAAAGATATAGAAAACGGACTAACCTTTAGATAAGCTAGACTACCCTCTCGCTAGGTTATTTAGAATTATCTAAATAATTAGCTATTCCTATAAATTAGACCTCCTACTATTCTATAAGATATAGCTAATCTTCTATATAGATAGACTTTATAAGGACCCGGGTAACCCTTTACCTAGCTAGATAAATAAGGAGCTAGACTTAATAGAGGTAAATAGTGAACTAGAATAGGAGGTTGAGAGGATCCTATCCTCTAGGATACTTTATAGTAAACTCTACTATAAAGTAGAGTAGAAGGGATAGGATATAGATAATAAATAGTACCTTATATTAAACTTTAAGAACTCTACTCTAGAACTCCGAAGATTCTATAAGCAAAATCCCGACGAAGTAGGACCTCTTATCCGCTTAAACTACTAGATTAGATATATAGAGGAGGATAAGTTTAATAAAAACTACCCTAATAATAATAAACCCTAGTATAAGGGTTCTAGGATCTAGAGGAGGAGAAAAAAGAACTAGATATTTTCTAGGTTTTATCTAAACCTAAAATATATTCCCTTTATTTAGCTATATAATTTAGTACTATATTCCTTCCCTATAACTAGGCAAAAACCTCCCTTTTATTATACCTTAATATATCCTATTACTAGAATAGTTTACTTAGGGAGAGGTAAATCTATAAAGCTAAGATAGGAGTGAATTTACAACTTTCTACCCTATAAAATATCACGAAATCCCTCTTAATTACCTTAATTCCTATAACTATATCTATTTCTACTACTACTAATACTATAACCTAGCTATAGATATAGCCTAAGAGAACGGTAATATTAGTACCTTACTAGACGCTATACTAGCTATTCTTAATATATTCCAGAAGCTTAGCCTAGATAGTAGTATTACTAGTGCCTTAGCTTTACTTTATACTAAGATAATAGATATTAATACTAGTAAATCTGCCTATATAGACGCTAAGGGTAATATTATCCCTAGGGAGTAAGTCGAGATATACTAATAGGAAGAAGGAGATAAAAAGAATACTCTTACTAATAGAACTAATACTCCTACCGACGGAACTAATACCCCTATTAACGGAATTAATACCCCTACTAACGGAATCGATATTCCTAATAGTAGATTAGATATTACTATAGACATTTCTAATAGCCCTAGCCCCTTACCTAATATAGAAATACCTAATACTCCTCCTCTAAGAAGTAAGGCTAATAATATAAACCCCCTTCCTAATAAAGCTAGAGATTAACTAGATAATAGAGCGGCGGATTTTAACGAGGAAGTCTATAACCCTAAGGGCTCCCTTAGCGGATTAGATAGTAGTAGTAATAGTCTTACCTAGGATAAACCCCTTATCCTTTCCCCTAAGAGAAAGCCTATTATTCTTATTAACCTAGCTAAGAATAAGTCCTTTAATCTTACTAGAGAGGATAACGAGAACCCCTAAGATATTAATCTAATAACTAAGAAGACTAAGAGCGACGTCTAAAATACTATAAATAGCTTTAGGAATATTATTAAAACTCCCTTAAAGAATACTAAGAAACCCTCCAAATTCTCTAAGAAGAAGAAGAGTAATAAGAAAGTATAGAAGGTCGCCCCTATACCCGAGAAACTTAAGTAGAAGAGAATAGAGGAGAGCGAGGAGTCTAATAAGGAGGAATTAGCTACCGATGAAGACATAGGATATATTAGTAATAAATAACTACTCGCTACTAGCCTAGGACCCTATAATAAGCGCTAGAGTGAGACTAAGGTATAGCGAAAGCTCCTGAAAGCTAAGGAGGATAAGGAATACCCTACTAATATCGATGACCTAGTAGAAGCTACTAAGAAGGAAGTTGGTAGGGACCTCTAAAAGGGCTATATAGAGAAAGTCATGAAACTTAAAGTTATCGGATTCTACGATAAATATGCCTAATTAGCCACTAAATAGTAGATAAATAAGACCCTTAAAGAATAACTCAATAATACTTTTATTAAGCTCACTAAGGCTAATAAGATAATTGAGAATCTCTAGAAAGAAAATAAGTAACTAAAGGATAATACTTCTAAGTTAATAGTTAATACTCCTAAGCTAAAGGCTAATACCCTTAAGAAGAAAAAGGCTAAGAAGTCCTCTAAATTAAAGCCTAACTTAACGAATACCCTTAATCTACTAGTACCTAACTAAGCCCGCTTATTAGTAACCGTCCTACTATTAGCTATTATATACGTAAGTATCCTAGATAATATTATTGAGGCTAGTATTAGTATAATTCGGGCGACGGATAAGGAGGATTAGCCGGAATATACAGAAAACTAGGTTAAGCTAGTAGAGTCGAGACCACGATTTGACTATAAGTAGCTACTTTAAGAGGACGAAATAGGGTAGTTAGACGCGATTTTTTCTTTTTTCCTTTATTCTTTATATGAAATTATACCCTAAATAAGGGTATTTAGGATTTTCTTATAGGGGGGGGGGTGATGTGATAGCTAGTACCTCCACATGATCCGCTAGGGGCTAGGGGCGAAACGCGGGACTAAGCTAGGGATCTTGGCAAGACTCTCTTAAAGGTCAAGGGACTCCTCCCTTCTTTGCCCCTTAGCTTAGTATTTTCAATATATGAGATTCTTTGAACCTTGAGCCTCGACTATTACATTAATCTCGCCGTTACACTTAGTATATATTAATATTTCAAATTACTTACTTCTTAATTATACTAATATAAACCCCGTCTTTTTACTTCTTTTTATATTTTTATTATACTTAGTTATTTAATTGAGTGGAATTTATAAGCCAAATATATTTTTCTTTAAAAATACTATAATCTAGATAAAATAAAATAAGAGCGCGTTTTTAGTTATTGTGAAGTGTGTCGGCATAGCATGGCATGGTGTGGCGGCTTACGGTTGACTGCAGTCACGTTACTTTGCTCTAGCCATTTAACCGTGATTAGGCGTGTTCACCTTAGGGTGAACACTGTGGTCTTTTGGCCCAGCGGGCTGTAGTGCGAGCCTAATTCTTACATGTCACAGTTATTATACTCTTAGCTTCTCAGTTCATTATACTACGATTATGCACCCTCTATATGTATAGCTACATGTCTTTTATAATCGTTATTATTAAAGATATTATGTTATATTATATTTAAATTTAGGGTTACTTTTAATAGAGTATACTAAAAATACAGATTTGCGTATTGCTATCCCTCAGTTAATTGGCTCTTTGGCGAGAATATTAGGTGAGAACCGCTGACGGATCAAGGTTTGTAGGGTAGCTAAAATAAATGAAATATGCATACTAGGGGTTGAGACGGAATTAATGTTTGCAGGGTAGCTAAAACAAAGGGGTTGAGACGGAATTTAAGGTTCACAGGGTAGCTAAAACCAGCGTGCACTGGGGTTGAGATCGAATTAAGGTTTACACAAGCATGGTGAACTAGTTTCATCCGAGGTTAAAGGCACCATCGCGTTTGACAGCCTGGGCGACGGCGCGTACCGCAAGCCAGAGATCGTAAGTATATAGAGTGCGCAGTCTTCGCTATTTATCATTCATCAGCAGGTTCTCACTTTCATACAATTCACTTCAGCAGCTATACTGCCTCGCATTCTTTCTCGAATTTGTTAGATTTCAAGACTAAGCTATTCTAAGGCCATTCTACTTGGAATACTACTAGCCGCAATCATTTTCCATACCAACCTGATCCATTCCTTGCTCAACCTACGACAATTATGCAGTTCTCTACGATTCTTCCTATTGTTTTCTGTCTGGCGGCCTCCACTTTTGCCAACCCAACGCCCAAAAAACAGCACTGCGGAGCTGGACCAGGAGCAGCAACTGGAGTCGTGTCTGCGCAGGTGAAGGCCAACGTCTCTGCCCAAATCGACAAATGGTTGGGCGACATTAAAAGTGTCAACACCTTCGTAGACACCGTTGGCAGCGTCACTGATCCGGCAGTAATCAGCTCTATGGCTGCCACGGCCTTCGTAGCTGCCCAGAATGAGGGCGTTTCAAATACCGTTCTACAGCAAGATGTTACACTGGATGCGTCTGGCCTGGCCGCAGCTCAGGCGCTAATAGGACAATTCAATATAATCGGCCCAGCCATTAACGATACCATCTTCAACCCGGATAACCTCCAGAAAAACCTCGACGCAATCAACGGTGCAAGGTAAAGCTATCTCATCTGATTGTATGCCGAAAATTTATTTATGCTAACTGTTTTACCTCCAGATGTCCTCCCCCTCAAGGCAAGGACGCCATTTCCCAAGAAGGTGCTGTCCAGGCAGCAGCTGCCTTGGCTGTTGGAATTACCGTTCCTCCTCCTCAGACGCCAGCCGCCTGTACCAACGTTCCCGCGGCAACAAACTGAGGATGGCGGGCTATATACTGTCTATGACAGCTGCAGGGGAAGGAGGGTTGTGTGTGTTTTTCCTGGTAATCCGGGTCCTCGTAGCACTCACTGATACAAGGGAGGAAATTCCTCAAGGCAATGCAGTCATTAATATACCCACTATCACTATTGTCTCCATTCTCCCGAGCAGCCTTTTCTTTCTTCTGTAGTGTACCTTTTTAGTCCGTCTTTCGTGTATTTTCCGTACCTCTTGTAAAATCATTAAGGGAGGAAGCATCAACCCCAGTTCCAGCTGCTCCTTCCTTCGGCATTGCACACTAAACTGCGGCGAGAAGAAAGTTATATTCGAAAGCTTTTCGTTGCGTAGATGAAAGACTTGGATGTCGATTGTTCCCTATGCCGAAGCGTCATTCAGCGTCGCCCCCTTCTCGCCTTCGTGTACAGAACTTGTGAGCTGGTGACCACTTTAAACTTGAACCCAGTTTGAATATCATAGCTGCTGTAGTTTCGAAGGTGTGGATTGAAATAGCTTACCCTAAGCGACGAAGAGCTCGATTTCCGGGCAACTAATGTACACCTGGCTATATCGGGGGCAATAAGTGTATGATGGACCTTGGGATATGCGGAAATTGCAGTCAAAAAACCAAACTCATCTGCGTAGAAGCTAATTTAAACATATTCATGCTGGTACAAGATAAGATGATGTAATAATAAGTTGCTCTCGGAACCATGACGCAGCCCGTAGGAAGGTTTTTTGACACACCACCAGAACTCCGGTTTTGGCTACGATTTTAGCCTAATTTCTGTGCCGGCGACATGCTTAATTTCATTCTTAGGATCGCGACCGACCCATGTTCTGCAGCCAACCAGGTTCTGGCGGCATTTCGATGCCAAACTCGCCAACCGCTTTCGAGACGAGCCCCGGTCTGAGGAACGTAAAGAATTTGAGAAGGCCACGCTTAGCCGCTGGATCTTGATATGTCACCTCGGGGTTCTTCTGATTAACGTTGTGTCTACTGTCGTTGGGTACAATAAGCTTGTCTTTTTGACCAAACGGACACGATTAATCCCTCCTAGGTGGGACTTTACAGGTAGTTGCACATTTGTTATGCCTTATTATTATCATATAATTATAAAATAATATAAATCTATTTTTATAGGTGCCTAGTTTACGATCGTTAGAAGCGTAATAGGGCCTCTGGGAATAATCGTTAAAACTTTACAAACATGCTTTAATAAACGATAAGCCAATGTTTAGCATAAGGCACCTTAGTATTCAATTAGGTACTGCTTAGTTGGCTCTGAAGGACTGCTCAAGGACTCCTTAGGGACTGTTCAGGTGGCTTGGGCAGCTCAGTTGAGCCGGCTGAGCCGAGGGTGACTTGGTTTACAATTTGCACAATATTAATTGCAATATAATGTGACCGTAAGCTAGCTGCATGCATTGGTACGAGCTCCGAATCGCCCGGAAATCTCTAAATCACTCCTCAACAGCTTCGAGAGGCACCCCAGGCACCCTTGGTTGGGGGCCGTTTTCGGGGGGTAAAAGGGGTTCAGCATCACTCCAAAATGTCAAGAATAACAAGATAGTAGATACTCCAAACACATATAATAATTGGGATCACTGGAGAGACGGCTGCTATTCTAGGATACTATATTCTGTTCAGCTCCTCTATAGTATCATATTGCGCGTGACATCCCAAGTCACGGGACTTGGATTCTCACTACACGTGATACGTCTATCTGCCAAACCTTCTCGCCTCTCACGAGCTCTTCACCTCCTTCCGTTTGCCGAGAAGCGGTATCTAAGACGTGATTAAACTCAAGGAGAGGGCTCTAATTGTTATGTAATGCTTCCCTGCTGATCATGCAAAGCTAGAAGGAAAATGCGTATATAAGTACGCCCGACTTTTGCCACCCAACGCCATGCTCCATGCCTCCATACCTTGTGTCCCTATCGTGCCTTCGTATCCTCATGATTCATAAACAGCCAAAAATCAACATTAGAAACAGCCTGTGACCCGAATTCCGCCTACTGTATGCAGTCAAGTAAAAAGAGAATGTTGAAAAGATGGAAGCGCTCGCCCGAACTTCCTATTTGAATCTGTCTGTAAAACGCTTCCGCCTCGAGCTGGATTTTCTCTCAGGCGCAGGCGGTGTGGGAAACGTAGCGGAAGTCGCAGCTGTCGAGAGACCGGGAGAAGGTGACATAGGCAAGGGCGACGTAGGATCGTCTTTGTCGTCTCCATCCGTCATGCTTCCCAAGATGAGCTTGCTGACATCGTAAAACCACCAAGGCTTCGTGTCGATCACGTCCTCCCTTGAAGACGTCAGCAAACAGAACATAAATGGGCAAATTTCCGACTACTTACTCAGTTGGCATATTGTCGTCGAGGTTTCGAAGCCGGTCCAACGCAGCCTCATTCTCGCCGAAGGACACAAATTGTATACTAAACCAGCGGGATTCCCACTTCTTGAGCCTGGGTTTCAACTTCGTTAAGAAGCTAGCAATCAACTTTTCAACATCGTCGTTGTTGGCACAGCCCTCCCAGAGACCGTCAGTGAGAACGATAAGTGTCATCTTTTTGCTGGTGTCGGTATATCTATCAAATATTTTTTCCAGGGTTTCTTTCATGTTCGTCTTGTACATGTGATTGATTTCTTCGCCCGAGCTTTGCATGGAGTTTCTGAATGTTTTTGGGATAGCCCATCCTGTGACCTCTTTGCGATTATAGTTACTGCCGATTGTGTAAATCAGATCAAGGCCGTCTTTATCTAAGGGCCCGATCTTCATTGCTAAGGTTATCAGCACCTGCGTTGCAACGGCCCAGTGGGGCTTCATGGTGGCAGCATTGTCGACGATGAAAACCTGTGGTAGAGATCAGTAAGTCCCTCTTTCAAGAAATTACGTGGGCAACCTACGATGTCGCGGTTGGAGATGAAGTTCTTGAGCCAAGGATCATCTGGGATTTTGCTTAAGAGAGATGAGAAGAGACCCTTCTTGTCTCCCCACAGCTTTTCAAGGCGTGCGTATTCGTCGAATATTGCACAAGAGGGAGATTGCATGCCTGTAGGCGAGAGTCCGACCAGTTGATAATGTTCTGAAACAGGATCTGGACTAATTTGGGGGGTTGGTGGCGGATTTCTGCTTGGAGTGACGTTGGGCGGTTGGCCATATGCCTGTGGAGGGCGCGGAGTACTTCCGGTGGCTATTTGTCGTGCGGGAATATTGTCTATTTCGGGAGGCGTGGCCGGAATGCGGAAATTATCATCCTGGGTTATCATGCTGGCGATTTCCTCATCCTGCCCAGAGTATCCGCTCCAGCCTAGAACCTCCTTACCCTTCCCTTTCGGTATACTTTTCTGCATTAGGGGTGCCGTTCGTTGCATTTCCTCTGTTGGTGAGGAGTTGGTAATTGCGGTACTACCAGGAGGGTGCTTGGATTTGAACAGTTGCTGACCACCATTCCGTGGGGGTGATGTAGCGCCCATAATGGCTGGAGTAAAGGCCCCAGCATGAGCGGCAACTGGACTGTCGTAGATGAGGTTTATCACGGGAATATCTTCCCCTTTTCCTTTGCTACTCGAGGATGGTAGATCCTGACTGCTCTTTGCCGAGGGGAATGCTTTCGAAGCAGTTTCCCCGGCGTCCGCAGGATCCTGTTGGGGACTATCGCATGTTTCGGGGTCTTCTTTCACAATGCCAAGGCCGACCAGGTCGGTCTTAATTGCCCCCTCTCGATTCGCGGTCTTTCCAATGACAATTCGTTCGAGACGTTCTGACTTCCTAACTCTTTCTGACCTTGGGCGAAGCTGAGATCGGTCATCCGGCGACAGGGATCCAGAGTTTCGCCCGGTGTTCTGAGTTGTGTTCACCTGGACAATTGGTGTCGCCGTAGCTGGTGCGCGCTTGTCTAGCTGCAACAAAGCTTCCAATGTATCTGGCTCAATCACCTTGAGGATTCCTTTCTCTGTCAACTTTTGGTGGTCATTCTTCGCAAGTAAGATGATGTCTTCCAACTCTTCGCAGAGCCGTTCGAAGCTCAGTCTCTTGCTCGGACTTTCCAGAAGCATCTTTTCCTCAATGAGATTGAGAACTCGGCAAGATATTGTGTCGGCTTTCCGTGAGGAGTTTCGAAGGAAATCATGCCAATGAAGGACGGAAGGCAGGACTTTTGTTCCATCATGAAAAGCGTCGTCCCCTGAAGGAGAACCACCACCATCGCCATCTTTGGCACGCAGGCGAAGGTCCGCAATCTCTAGCATTCGAACTTGGCGATAGTTGTCATAAGTCTGTGAGCCAAGTATAACCCATGTTGCGACAGCTGAGAGAACGCATCCGAACGACCATGTGTCTATTGTCTGCAAATGGGGCGTAATAGTTCCCAATCTTTGCTTATCACACTCTGGAGCGCCTGGATTGAGGTAGTTAGCCTCGCAAATAGATAGCACGAGGTCTGCCTTTACCATAAGTCTGCGTTCCACCAAGTATGAACGTACTCGTCCTTCCAATCACATCTTTCTCGAATTTTGTGAATCCAAAGTCGGCAAGTTTAAACTCCCCACGCACTCGAAGTATGTTATCAGGCTTGATATCACCATGCCATCTGTAAGATTGGCGTTAGTGAGGCTTATGACTTGCATATCAGGACTCACCCCTTATAGTATTGGATTTTCCCATCTTCGCCCTTGTATTCGAATTGATGTAGTGACCTAAGGGTGGCAGCCACCTTGAACAGATCCTCCCAGAAAGCAATGATCTCGGTGTTCAAAACCGGAGGGTATGTATCTGCAAGGTATTCATCGAGATCTTGCTGGCCATATTCGAGAATAATGTTGTGGTTCGGCGAGGTATCTCCCGCTCCCCTGAGGTGGTATTCTCCTAGATACTTCACAACACCCTCCTGGGTGCGAACGCCCCTAAATGCCTCGCTTTCGAACTTATATATATCTTCCCAACCAGCGACATAAGACTTGATCGCGAATTCGTAACACTGAAGGAATATTAGTGGAAGATAATTAAGCCTAGGCGAATTAAACGTACCCAGCCGAACTTTGGATCTTTATGCTTGGAGGACTCTAAGGCTTTCTTCAACTCCTTCGACTCTAAAACACCCTCCTGGATTTTGTAATGGCGCACATTGGCAGTTCCGCCTTTTTTATTGATCACCACTCCGTGGAGGAAAGGAAGGATGCAGGGCCCGGACGGAAAATTGGTGTTCATGTGAAGTTCCAGAGAGGCAGGACAAAAGGCCCATTGAACTTTATCGAATGCGTCAATGACAGCCTTGTAGTCATATTGTGTATAGCTCCTTGGAAGCAACGGCCGGTCCTTCGTCAAATCCTCCACAATGGAATCGTATCGACTCTGCGAGTCGGCGTACAAGAAGAGATAATCGTCGGAAAGATTGCATCGCACGAAGATGTCAATCAAGTGTCCACAATTGACATCTGGATGTAAGAGAACTGCGAGAACGAGCTGGTGCTTGGTGCATTTATCGGCTGTTATCTTTGGGAAGCCATCGTAAAAGGAAGAGAGTAGTCGCACAATATTTGTAACCGACTCGCCCGGCGACTTCTTGTTCATCCATGCTCTGATGTCGCTCGGAAGGTAGAATATCTTGTTCTCCCAGTTGCGACGCGCTTTTTGCTCTAAATAGCCCAGAAAAGCTTCGCGATAGGGTGATTGTGGGGCGGAAAGAGGCTCGCTCATCATGATGGTAGGCAGTTTGATAAGTTACCTCGATGCTAGGGATAACAAATAAGACATATAGAGGAAATAATCAATATGGAGGCAAGAAGGTTGAGAACAACTGATGGTTTTGCATTTGAGGTTGGGAGATCAGTCGGAGCCTCGCCTTAGCAGCCACAGGCTCACAGAACCGGCGGGGAGATGGGGCTCAAGGCGGGAAACGGGAGGGAGAGGGGCCGCCATTGCTTAGGCAGAGGCTGAGGGGGAGGCTGAGAGACAAAGAGCAGATGCAGTCACCGAGAGCTGAGGTGGTGGCTGGCGCACCTGTGCCAGGCCAGTGGCAGGCCATTGGCTGGCCCGCCCGCTCATGCAGAGCCCGCATGGATCACATTTTATAGCGTGCAGCCATGGGAAAAACAAGCACTCGCTGCTTGATGGAGAGTGGAGAGTTGAGATGAAGTGAGGTGACCTTTGCGTGCTTTGGTATGGGGGAACCTTGGCCCCGTGTTTGACAAGGACGGGGAAAGGGGAAAAGGGTTCCCTGGGAACGCACAGCTGAAGATCCCTTGGCAGGTACGACGGAGCCGACGGAAGCCGTACTGAGCATTGACCTCTAACAAAAGTGTCTGGTCGCTGAAATTCCAGCGTGTTGCCCCGGGAGTTACAGGCACTCCATCACTAGAATGCTTTGTTGAGAGACTTCCGACACTGACACACTTCACTTCATGTGCACCGATACCTCATAAACTAAGTAGATATTTACCTGGCTATGTTTATGACTTTCTGTTACTACGCTGGTAACAGGCTGAACAGCTTGTGCTGAAGTCCGCCTCTCTTGATCCACTACCCCTACCTACGCAAATCTCTTCTTAGAAACCTGCCCCAGTTTGGCATCAACTCGTCCAGTTGCAGCCGGTCTTCTCGGACGCTTCATCTAGCCTCAAGCTCCAAGATATCTCTCTCCTAAAAATTTAAAAACATGCCCGCTACTTTTACACGTTACTCTCCGCAGAAGATGATGCCTTTCTTGATCTAGGACGCCATTTCCATTTGTCCGATATCCACAATGGCCGACGCAGGTCTTCTGCATCCATCGGCAGAACCTCACGCTGCGATCTCCTCTCCGCCAGACTCTTCCAGATGTACGCAAATACAATCGTCAAGACTGTCAGCGGTAGGGTAACTTGCACCCATCTCACCATCGCCACGTTCGAAAAGTTTCCCTTTTCCTGTCCCTGACCTTGAAACTTGACAACATCTGTACTGAAGAACGTCGACACAAAGGTTGCAGGGAGATAGATCAGAGTCACAATCGTGATGATTCGCACTATGATCGCCTCGTTCTCCATGTTCAGGTTTAGCCTTTCAAGTCGATGCTGTTTCACCAGTTCCATTCTGTCAGTCGTGATTCTGACAAGGGCATCTGCACGGTCGATTTGCAGCTTGAAGTCGTCTATCAGATTGCCCAGCTGGCTGGCAAAGACGCTGATATCATCACTGCAGGACCCTCTCATGGGAAACTCTTCGTCGCCTCGAAGATCAGTGTAGAATCGCCGAAGCGAGCTCATCACATCCACGTTTGCCTTGAGGACGGAAGTTACTTCTCGAACCTTCTCGGCCCATCGCTGAAGGTGCTGAATATCTCTCGCGGTGTAAATGTGGTGATGATGCCCTTTACCGGTTGGGCCCAAGACCGCCATTTCCGTCTTAGAGAGTTAAGTTAGCTTGTGAGTCCTTAATTGTTGGAAAGAATTTGACTTGCATCCTTTTCAATAGTATATTCCAACCACTTTATATACCCTCGCCAATCTTCGGTCGACCAGTGACAGAAAAGTAAATGAGCCGACAGGCTCGACCGAAAGCATTCGTCCGGTGTTCCAAAGGCTTTATCCTCGGTTCTCGCACCGTTTCCCGTCAGTTCTTTGAATCGCTGCTGGACATCCAAGCCGCCTTTCGTCACAATCCAGAGTGCGTTGCCTCCAACAACATCGAGTTGGTGATAAAACGCGGCCTGCCTTATTGACCATTGGTTCTTGCTCTGGTCCTTGTGATCTTCAGACGTGCAAGTAACACCCTTCAGGTTGTAGCAAAGCTGATAATGCTTCCCTGACCGACCCAAATTACCGATTCCAGAGCTTCCGTGCTGCAATTTGAGGTTCTTCTGCTCGCGAAAGCTGCTGAATCTTAGATCTCGCACCTCGCTTTGGAGGCCGAAAACCGATATGAAGTCCAAATAATCTGGCATCACTTGGTGGAACGTGAAGAGCTCCAGTAGCATCGAACGACTAATTCCCAGACGAGCTCGTGCGTTTGCGCCATAGATGTATACAAATCGGCATTTTGGATCTTTCCGCTGTACAGCAACTACTGGGTTCTGAGGATCACTGGGATCCTGGACTACCTTGACGCCAAACCATTTTGTGAGCTCATCCTGCGATTGGATGTTTAACTTATCCAAATCTACAGAATGTTGTTAGTGTAAGTTTTTCAGAATCGGTTTCCTTAGGGGCAGACCTTCTCCATTGCCGTCGTCAGTTTTCAGATCCCGAATCGGCACTTCCAATTTGTTGACATCCGTTTCGAACAGGTTCGGAGCCGCGAAATCGAGCCTCCTCGCATATGCTGTCAATGCACTCGGATATGTGCTCACGGTTCTCCGGATCAGATTGCGCGGGTATGAATTTCGGTCGATATACGACTTTTGGAAATTAGCAGGCAGCGGCAAGTACATCGTCGAACACAGAACGATCTTTTGCAAGATACTAGACAATTGTTCAAGACCACCCAAACAATTCGATGGAGAATATTGAAGGGTTAATAAAGCCTCTACAAAAGTACAGCCCCAGAGGCTCTGCCGGAGGAGCTGAAGTCAAGGCACTAGGCTTGCTACGCAGGGCTTATCGCGGGCGACTAAGAATGTGACACAATCTGCACACGGAACATGCAATTTGAGATTAAGACATTTCGATTGGTCCAGCATGAAAATTACAAGGCTCTGAACGTGGAACAATTACGATGTCTGCCTGTGTGGCTTGGCTGAGTTGGCTCTAAGCCACCACCTCTCCACCATGTTGAACACCATTATTCAGGCGTCCGTTGTCGACGTCGACCGCCCGTGTTGATGTCTCTCAAAGCAGCGATGTTGTCTCGGTCTCCCTGTAGGCACATGAAATGTCAGCATGTACTCGGCCTTCGTTGACAACAAGTCTAGCTGGAAAATGCCGACGCACATCTGTCAAGCGCTCAGGTATCTCAAACAACCATTGATCCAGTTCCTAGAAAGCCACGTCAGTATCAAGTACTTCCACGTCAGCGAAGAAACAACTCATACCCTCCGCTCAACAAACCTAATACCAGGCCATTTACTCTCCAAATATCCCCTCAACGCCTCCCAAGTCAGACCTCCGTAGCAAGAAAAATGCTCTTGAAACGGCCCCTTTTCTCTCTCTCTGTTTGATCTGGTAGATACTCCTGTTCCTCGACGTCGAAATGAGTCGAACGTCGGAGACCTGAATGTTGTTCGCCGCTCAGGTGGCTCTCCGCCACCTACTTGATTTCCTTGCGGGCTACCCGGCATTGCCAATGGTCGGTTCAAGGGCTCTCCGGCTTCGGACGGCGGTTCAAAGGCAAGGGATATACGTCCGATAGATAAACAGCGGCTGTGAGAGATGGAGTTGGGTTGACTGCGAGGCACATCTGCTGTGGCGAGATGGGGTATTATATCACAGAATATTACTCAAGGTGAGGATGAGGCTGAGAATCTTGCTGCCTTGAGGGCATTCCCTTCTCTGAGTGAAATGCATATGTGGTGGCGTGCTTTCATGCGGGTGATACGGTTTGGGTGATATGCAGCTGCAAGATACGAAAAACAATTATCTCGAGGCTTCGAAAGGTTTGGTTATGTTTATGGGGTATCGGTTCTCCTTCACTTCCATGCAGATTGCAACACATTTTCTCTGTTGGCTGACTGCAGACCAGCAAAGTTCGTGGTGGGGGGGAAAAAAAGCAAAACAAGATTTGTACTTCAAAGACTTGAATGCTCAGCAGAGTGAAAATCTCGAATGATTTCACTATTCCGGTATAAGCGATACTCCATCAAACAAGAGGCGACTATGTCACACTCAATCGTCCTTTTCCAGAACCTCAAATAGTCTCTCTGCGGGGTTCGCATCGTCACACGCGATCCATGCCGTCGAAGAGTATATTGCCCATCTCAGAGAGTCAGGACTGATGAACGGCACCAAGGCGGGGAGAGGAATTGCAGCCTTGCGCAACGCTTCAATAGTCGCTGAGTAAAGCACTGCTGCGTCCTAATCGCCTCGCTGAGCCCCCACCATCTTGAAGCTGCGGCCGCACAACACTGGGACATGCTTGTGCTGAGAACGGCTGGCAAAGAGCAAGTCATACCCGTATGTAAGCGGCTGTTGAGGCACAGTGCCAATATATGCGAGAAAATCACAGGCGAAGTCACGCACGCCATGAGATTGTTGACATCTCATTGTACCGGACCGAGCGGAGCGTTGGTAAGATGCGCGGCAAACAATCGACTTCGGTATTCACTCTCCTTTTCAGCAAATTCTCATTGTAGCAAAGTGCGTTGGAACATTCGTTGATATGCAACAAAGCTTTGAAATCCAGTTGGTAATTAATTCACTTGACTTATTCCTCCCTTCCACATACAACTTTGGAACGAGGCCAATGGAAGGGTTTACGAGTACGGAGCTATTGTGAGTCAACTCGGGTCTAGTCACTCGTACAAACATTTACATGCTTCTCGACCTCAGGAGAAAAGGTTTCAGCCCTATACGACTTTCCAGGGATCCTGCTTTTATCTCATAATCGAGATCAAAATGATACGTGCCCACTGGGCTTGTTGTGTACATGGTATCATAACTCTTATCTAAAATGTTTGAATGCCGCCCGCACATCTCACCTGATAGCTTTCATCCCGCCTATTCTACAACCTCCAGCCATCTCCGCTTTCATCCAACCTCATATATATATGCATTCCTCTTTCCTATGCCAACTCCACCCAACTATCATACAAAATCTCTCTATTGCGCAAGAGGACTCTTCCCGACACTGCCGCCTCCACACCAACATCCGCTCTCCCCGATCCCCTCCACCTGCACCACAACGTCCACGCCCCTCCTCACCAAGAACTCACCAACCCTCTCGCGAACCTCGTCTAACTCACTTCCTCTCGTGGCCACAACATGCATTACACCGAACAGCTTCTCACCATCTCCCACCGGTCCATCACTCACCCAGAACCGAGGCACAGAGTAACTTGCTACGCCACGGATGTCAGAGACGCTGGATAAAGTGTCACGGAGTAAATATTCAGTTTCATCCGGGACGGCGAGCAGCAGCTTTCGAGCTGAAGATTTGATGAGTGGGACGGAGGACATGAAGATCAGGATTGCGATGACGACGGAGCCGAGCGGGTCCCAGCCATTGAAGCCGGTGAGGTGGATGAGGGCTGTAGAGACCATGACTGCGGCGCTACCCATGGTGTCTGCGAGTACGTGCAGGAAGATGCCGTGCATGTTTTCGTTGTCGTGGTCGTGGGAATGGGAGTGTCCTTTTGGAGGGCTGGAATTAACTAGGAGGGGTGTATCGTGGGAGTGGGAGTGCGAATCACTGTGCTCGTGTTTGTGGTCTTGACATGGCTCGTTGTGGTGATGGTGATGGCCCTCGTGCGAATGTGATTTCTCGTGGGAGTGGGAATGAGAGTGCCCGTGGCTATGGCCGTGATCGTGTCCTGCGTGGCCATGGTGTCCGAAGCATGCCATGCCGATCAAGTTGACGGCTAGACCCAGACCACTGACAACAAACAACTCCATCAGCCGTTTGGTTTCTCGGCCATCAGCGAGTCTTTCAGTTGCCTCGATCATAATTTCGATACTTATTAGCCTAGATGAGGTCAGTATTTAGCCACAATTCCCGGGGAAATATCGTACATCAAAAACACACCATTTCCAAATCCCGAAAGACTCTCGATCTTTCCAAAGCCATACGGGAATCTTTCACTCTGAGGCCATTTGGCAGCGATTGCGGCAAATAACCCAACCCCTAATGCCAAGCAGTCAAAGAACATATGTATGCTGTCACTGAGAAGTCCGAGGGAATCTGTAAGGTAGCCGTAACATGCCTGTACCACCATAAATGCAAAATTGAGGCTAGAATTGTTAGCATCGTCCCACAATATCCACCAATATTTCTTTACCTCATAAAATAGAAGATCCTCCTCGAGTCTTTCTCTGCCATTATGGTATGTAGAAGTGGCCATCTTAACACAAATGGCAGCAGAAAATTTGTAAATCTGGAGCGCGGTTCAATTGGCGGAGTATGATCGTGCGAATGACCGTGCGAATGTCCATGATGGCTGTGATATGATGGTGCTTTGTCTGGAGACGCCTGCGACAGTGCGGGGGAGAGTTCGTGTGTTTGATGTGTTTGTTTTTCGAAGGCGGCGATAGGCGGTAAGCCATTGCTGTTCGGCGGAGTGGGGAGATATGGCGACGGAGAGTGTTCCCTGCCATGGCTATGGCTGTGGTGATGGGAGTGTGTATGCTCGGGCTCAATATGTGACTCTGATAAAGAATGCGCATGCAAACTGCCGTTCGACCGCTCGGGCTTCAAAGATCGAGGGGAGTTGGCAGAGTATTGTCGCCCAGGAGAGTGGGAGTGCGAATGGAGGTGGCCGTGGCCATGATTGTGGCCGTGGGTCATGGCAGATGCTGGCAGCGCATACGATGAGGCCATCCTCTGCTCAGCAGCAGATCTGGTCGAGCCTTGAAGCCCGGTCAACGGTCTCCTGCCCCCGCATGAGTCTCGTCACGGCTGTGAACTCGTAATCTCCTTCTTTCTCCGAGCTGAAGAGATGGTTGTCTGGTCGCAGGGCAATTGTGCAAGGGAATGATGCTGGGCGAAGTCGTAGATGGCTGTGTTGTAATGTCGTAAGAGAGGGGAAGGGCAATGTGTCGCTACCGTGGCGCTCTGGGGAAGTTGTGCTTGGTCTGGTGTTGATCTCGGCCCCTGAACGTGGTCTGCAGCCGCGTCTCAATTGGAGCCATGATTGGCTGGGGGCTTGGTTGGGGTTGCAGGGCCTGCGTTAAAGCGGGTCGACGAGGCCGATGGGATCTGAAGCTTGAAACCTCCCCTCCAAAGAAATTTATATTCCCCCTACAATCTACATTCCAAGCAGATCTCCCCGCAATTCCTTATCGACAACCTTGGGAATGGCGTCAAATATCTGGAGATGATCTGCACAGCTCCGGATTGATCCAAATTCCGAAGACAACGGCTCTTGAAGCCACGTTACAATGCTCGAACTCCTTCTGACACTGGCTACAATTGCCTCAACCATATTCACGGCGATTCTTCTGTTGCTGCCGAGCCGATATGTCAAGCATTCGCCCCCAAAGGCGGTATCATCTGTGTCCGCAGACGAACCCAAAATCTCCGTCCAAGTGCTGGTTCTCGGAGACATTGGGAGGAGTCCACGGATGCAGTATCATGCTGTGAGCATAGCAAAACACGGCGGAAGAGTAGATATGATAGGATATAAAGGCAAGGATGGCAGCCATTGATTTTTTTTGATGCTGATCGCCCTCACAGAATCCACACTTCACCCAGGTCTTGTCGACAATCCTCTCATCTCGATTGTCCCCTTACCTCCACCACCTTCCCTCCTACGCTCAAAGACCCTCCCGTTCATAGTCATCGGGCCCCTAAAAGTCCTCTGGCAGATATGGAGCCTCTTCCATACCCTAGCATACCGCACAAAACCGTCACGCTGGCTTCTCGTGCAAAATCCCCCCTCGATACCAACCCTCTTCATCGCGATAATAATCTGCTTCCTGCGGAACACCCATCTAATAATCGACTGGCACAATTACGGCTGGACAATCCTAGCTGGAACGCGAGGTGAAAAACACCCTTTTGTCATAATATCGAAATACTACGAAGCCTTCCTCGGCCGCTGGGCACCCACAGCCTCCTTCACAGTAACGCACGCCATGGCAAAGCAACTCAGGAATAAACCCTACAACATTCGCTCCCCAATCTTCACCCTGCATGACCGCCCCGCTGCCATCTTCCAGCCTATTTCCTCGCCATCAGCACGTCTAGCCTTCCTCAAGAATTTACCGGAAACAGCAGGGCACACAAATGATATTATGGGGGGGAAGACAAAGTTGCTCGTAAGCAGCACCTCCTGGACGCCAGATGAAGACTTCAGCCTCCTTCTCTCAGCGCTGTGCTCCTACTCCTCCACATCTACCAGCAAGCCCCTCCCTCCGATTCTGGCCATCATCACAGGCAAAGGACCACAAAAGCAACTTTATCTGGACCGAATCGCCTCTCTCACCGCATCTGACCAGCTCAGAAACATAACCATCCTCACCTCCTGGCTCAGTGTAGAAGATTACGCAACCCTATTAGCATGTGCAGATCTAGGAGTTTGTCTACACATGAGTTCCAGTGGTGTCGATCTCCCGATGAAGGTTGTGGACATGTTCGGCGCTGGACTGCCGGTTGCCGGGTATGGGGCCTATGAAAGCTGGGGGGAGTTGGTGAAGGAGGGTGTTAATGGGAGGGGATTTAGAACGAGTGGGGAGTTGGCGGAAGTGCTGGAGGAACTGTTTGATACGAAGGGGGAGGGGCAAGAGTTAGACAAGTTGAGGGTGGGGGCGAGGGGGGAGAGGAAGAGGCGGTGGGATGAGGAGTGGGATGGGGTTGCGGGGAGGTTATTAGGGTTATGTGACTGATTCACGAGAATCAAATCAAGTTTCCCTGGCAGCAACAGGGAGGAGCTTTTTGATGCAAATGAGTGATGAAAAGAGATCCAAGTGAATTCTGCCTTGGGGGTGAGTTTTGTTGCATATCGACTGATTGTCTGAACTCCCTTCGGTACAATGAGAATTTTTTTGGAGGGGTAGTGAATGTTGAAGCCGACTGTTTGTTGCACATCATACGAACGTCCCTAATAATTCTAGTACATTGAAATTGATATGCTAGCTGTCACTTGAGCATCGGGTCTACAGACAGAATTGCATTCCGGGTGGATTTGAACACTCCTTGGTCAAGTGCAGGAGCGCAATGATGCGACTTGTAGGGTTGCTGGAGGGGACAGGTGGACTTTTTGGGACTGGGGTGGTGAGAATTGTCGAGAGTGATATTATGTACCAGCTTGAGTGATGCTGTGTTAAGCAATTCCTCTCCTTCCGATCTCTTGACTCTCGAGCGGGGAGACCTAGTCAGTTCTTATTTTCATTGCGGCATTGCTGTAGCTCTGTCTACTTCAAACTCACCACGAAGGCCGAGTATATAAGCTCCCGACTTGTGGACTAGCAGAATCATCAACCGAATACCTGAAGAATTTGGAGGCCAGGGGTAACGTCGGCAAGTATTGGCAAATACTAATGCAACCCCGAACCTTCTTTTCAAGACTGAATTTCAGGTTGTTCTTTGGTAAGCCATGCTGGTTGCAGTGAGCATGTGGTTCTGTTTGACGTGTTAAGGGTCGAATGGGATGAATGACAACGAGTCAGAAGTCAACAACAGGAGTCTGTTGTCAATTATCAGGATGATCCTCAGCTCATCTTTCTCCGGTTCCAAATACCTTCTCGACCCTGCCATATGGTTACTACATCAAGGAAGCCGCTTGATATTGGGAGTCTTGCATGTATGCTATCTTACATGATCCAGGCAGACCGTTTGACAAGGGTTTGTGCCGGACGTGAATGCGTTTGCGTTATTCAAAGATTACAACACACTTTTAAAGAGAGATATATGCACACATGAGTGGTCACATAGAAGTAAGCACGGAAGGTGAATGAGCGAGGGGTTCCAAAGGATACATCAGACTGCGCCACACAACATTGGTCTGATTGTAATTAAGGGGGGCTTGTATTGGCTCGCTTAACGTGCATTTCGGTTCGTCGACAACGTCCCAAACCTCTTCACTTCCTCCCCTCATCCCCACACCACACTGCTTAGGAATCGGCGTGTACATCATCACAACCTCATGCATCTATGAATCCAGCTTTACTTGATCTATCCAGAGGACCCACTCAACGCAGCCCAATCATCCAGGCCACGTGCTGCCCATCTTCCAGTCCGACCCCGCAAGGCTCTCAGCCTCACCCCTACAGTGCCTCAAGATGCGCCTCCTCAACCTCAATACCTTGGAGCTCAGAGAATTTATCGACGCCGAGCGACCGCCCTATGTCATCCTCTCTCACACCTGGAGTGCCGAAGAAATATCTCTGCAGGAACTTCAGCTTCACGTCTCCAATGCCTCGTATCTCTCGACCAAAGAAGGCTACGTCAAGATTCTGAACTTTTGTCAAAAAGGCAAGGAGAATGGATTTTCGTGGGGATGGATCGATACTTGCTGTATAGATAAGACGAGTAGTGCTGAGCTTTCGGAAGCTATCAACTCTATGTTTAGAGTAAGTCTTGTCGCTTGTGCTTGTACCCCCTTTCCCATTTTCTTGAGTGAGAACTAAGCACTTGGAAGCTGTCATGACTCCTTTGCCTTCGTAACTCATGAGCAACACGACTCATAAGCTTGCCGCTCCGGAGCTGCTGGCCTATAAAAAATAGTGCTAATATGTCAGACAGTGGTATCAAGAGGCAGATTCCTGTTATACCTACTTGAGCGATGTCTCCAGTTGTGAAGGTGGAGAACGCCAGGAGCCCTCGCTCCAGGTGCAGTTTGCTGGCAGCC
The DNA here is from genome assembly GCA_021399475.1 of Hyaloscypha finlandica. Classification (NCBI taxonomy): domain Eukaryota; kingdom Fungi; phylum Ascomycota; class Leotiomycetes; order Helotiales; family Hyaloscyphaceae; genus Hyaloscypha; species Hyaloscypha finlandica. The sequence continues at coordinate 25,865 of JAJTUR010000136.1, forward strand.
GATGGTTCACCCGGGGCTGGACACTCCAAGAGCTTCTTGCGCCATCGAGTGTCGTGTTCTACTTGCAAGACTGGACTGTATATGGCACCAAGAGTTTCTTGCGCAAGGAAGTCTCTCACATCACCGGCATCCCCACGCTTACAATGACACAGCCGAACAGCATGAAAGAGTTCAGCGTCGCTCAGAGGATATCATGGGCCTCAAATCGACAGACTACGCGTCCGGAGGATATTTCGTATTGCCTTCTAGGGATTCTCGGTGTTCACATGCCTTTGCTGTATGGTGAAGGGACCAGGGCCTTCTCAAGACTCCAAGAGGAGGTGATGAAAAGTGCTGCTGATCCCTCAATCTTTGCGTGGCCGTCGAGTGGTGTGGCAGAAAATACATGGGAAGGATCGTTAGCGCCAAGCCCAGCTGCCTTTAGGGACGCCGGAAATCATAGACCCTTTGCTTCTAAAAACTTTGTAGAATATGGCCCATGGTCAGTCACGAACCGCGGCATCCAGATAGAGGGTCTTCCAATCCTCGAAAAATCTTCGGCTAAGGCTCTGCTTGGTTCTGCAGGCTTTCAACTTCGGCCCAATCGAACCTATGCAGTAGCTTTGATTGGCTGCTACAGGGCAAAACAAGACGACCAACACATTGACAAACAGTTCGGAATTGCGTTGTACAAGCATGGAGACATCTACTATAGAATCCGCACACCTGAAAGTCTTTTACTCATAGGCCACCACATCAAGACGTCGACGAGAGTAAATTGCATTCTCCATTTAGAGCCGTTAGATTACTATCTGGAATGCTTACCTTCAAATTCGTTATGGCCTATGTGGATTATTCGTAAGCGTCCGGAGGAACGACATGGTTTCAACATCTCCGACATCTGCGGAAACTGCGATGTGGGATATCCCTCCAAATACTTTTCTTACCCGGATCTAAGGAACGATAATTTCAAGCCCGCCTCCCGTAAAATCATAATCTTCTCAAACGATACCACAAAAGAAGAATTCTTTGTGGTTGTCAGAGTCAACGACGCCCATCCCTGGCTACGTGTTTCAAGAAATATAACGAGGGCAAGCTCATGGGATCTTTTGGATTTAGATTCTCGTGTACCGCTTGGGGCGGAAGATTACAGTTGTTATTTTGGCCAGGTCTCTTCAACTCTCAGTAACGGAAAGGAGGTTGTAGCGGAGGTGGTTCCCGGCGTGGATGGTGGGAAGAGAGTTTTTTTTCTAGATGTTTGTATTCGAGATGTTCAATAAGCACATTCGGGGGGTTTTGGTAAATCTTATCCAATCACCGTCGCTCAGCTATATTCACAGGTAGCTTTTCCTCTGCTCTAACTCACTGCATCGCTAACTATATACAAGCTCCCAAAATCCGCAATCGGTAAACTGCCTCACAAGATGATCCCGAAGAAATACTGAAGGAATACCAACGGTATCGCAACGATTGACAACTCAACATCGGATCCTGATAGATTTCTACGGGTGATACTCGAGTTACGGCTTTCCTGCACCGTCGTCGCTTGGATGAGTAGTTGTCTCCCTAAACCAAGATTGGATGAGCGACAGTGACTCAAACCTTGATAACAAAAGCCGGCATTCACTCCTTAAACATGAATCACGACTCAAAATTTCTCTACTCTGGTTCCTTATCACCTCGTCACAGTTTCCTTTTTCAGAGAAAAGACCTTCAATCCCGTTTTGTGACCGACTCTTGGCGAGATTACTGAAATCGCCAATTTCCAGTCCTTTGACTTTCTATTCGTGTCCGGACTGTGCAGGGAGCAACACCTATGTGATTCTCTCCCTTCTATGGAGTAGCACGGAAGGGTTGATCTTAGATATCCTGCTTTCAAAGTGAGAGATGCATTATCTTCGAGAATCTTCTCTCTATTTTCCTGGCCATGGTCGCAAAGCCTTAATTGTTGCTTCCAAAAGTCTGCGGCATATAGTCCTGGGCACGAACGAGTACATAAGGTCTCTTTCCGACTGTTATCCAGAATTCAACAGATGTATCAGGGAGGACTTGAAACCAAAAGACGGATGGAACAAGAGATCCCATACAGAAGGGACCCAAGTTTTTGGAAAGATGGACCTGTAGCCCAAAAATATTCAAGCTCTCGAGCTATGGTTTCCTAGAAACGTTATTCTAGGCTTTATACTTAGATTAGATTGTTCCGCAAGACGAATTGCAAGGAAATCGGAAGAACGGTAAATCATGAGCCGATGACTGACTTCCTAATCTACACACTTTGCATGGTCCATGTGCTTGAACGGACGTGTCTGAGATCCAAGGAAAGCCATTTCAAGGACTTCGCTCACGGGCAAGGATCGAGCTGACGCTCTGTATAGCCTTAGATATAAGTCGCTCCTTCGACGATTTGCAAATCGCTAAAAATAAAGTAGAAATTGATAGTAGAGGTGAAGTTAACAACGAAAGGGTACTTGACGTTCTAGATTTGAAAATAATTTTTTTCTTGATGTGGGATACATGTCGCTCTCGACGTATTTGCGCTTCATTCTTTATTTTCATACATCCATCCTTGAATTCAAAACGCAGTTGCGACTCAATGAAGAGGTCTAAGGAAAAACATAAGGACAGTGACGCACATGCCTCTTATTGACCAACTGTTTTCGGTCAAGAAATACCTAAAGACTGAGTACACTGTACATATGTTAGATACATACAGAAAACTATCTGGTGTTGTGAATTATATGCGTAGTTTTTGGTCATACTCAAAGTCAGACAGATGCTGTGTGCAGGAGCGTTTGTATTTAATTTCCCTGCAATTTCGTAAACGCAAAGAGCCGTGGCTTCCTGAGAGGAATGGGAGTTTGAGTGAAAGGTTCATTGCTAGCCTTGTCTATATAATGTCGCCCCAGCGACTGCAAGGTATCGTAAATATCCAAGATCAAAAGTATTGTGTGCTCAATTAATCATTCCTTCCTGCTGTGCAAATAAGCACCTACGAAGTCGAGCGCTGCATCTTTCGGTTTAAAATGAGCTCATCGCTCCGTAGGCCATGTAATGCGTGGCTTGGTCGGGCATGTCACACCATGCACGATCAATGCCAAGGAGGAGTTGAACGACGGAGGCTTCAATGTCACATTTGGGAGATGAGACTGAATTCCAAAGGCAATATTTTCCCGTTTTCCCCCCATTCCACCCATGCAAAATACTTTTGAGCAGGTAACAGAACTCCGAACCTCACGAAGAATTTTTTGGGCTGCTCAGGCAACTTCCGACAGAGAATCTGTCGGCATCAGGAAAAGATATCACTTCATGATTTTCGATAGCTGCTGTGATCCACCTCGAAGGACAAAATTTGTGGTACTGATCTACGCCAGTACCATGGTGGTATGTATTACAGGAAGGCGGGTCTGGGTTCAACAACCATCCAGTTGGGGAAGTCTGTACAGCGGCAGGGGATGCCCGAAGCCAATAGAATTTAGTTTAGAGTTCCATCACCGTACCAGTCCCGTCCCCTCAAAAGGCATGTCTGCAAGCCACTAGGTTCTAGACTCCTTTTTCAAGTTTCAGCTGCGCCCCAAGCTATATGTACTGGGCGAGGGGCTGGCGGAAATGGTAGTCTCCGGTATGGCAACTCCCATGAAGGCGTAGAACCTGATCATTATTGGAGAAAGTCCATGTCGCACAGCATATTCCGAAGTTTTACGCCAGCCAGATTCAAGAATACTGCAGATCTCTGGTCAAGTGACACAAGACAGCTTCGTTTTCTTGGAGCTGAATGCCATGGTAGGGTGTCCAATTAAACGAAACCTCACAAGCAGAGAATATGCAGGCGCATTCAGATCAGGTCATGATAAGCGGCCGCGGCTCGTTCAACCTCTGAATATACAACACTGACTCCGCACTCGCTCTCTCAGGTCGTAAATCTCGACTTCTCATTTTCTAAAATAATCTAAGCCATCACGACGACAAGAACAACATGGCCCCACATCAAGCAATGAAGACGCCGAAGCGGTTGGTACTGTGCTTCGATGGTACAGACAACAAGTATAGCGCCGACGAAACTGACTCGAATATCGTCAAAATCTACGAGTTAATGGACCGCGAATCCCTGGAACAGTACCATTACTACCAACGTTAGTTAATTTATCCTTTTTTAAATTAGATTCAGTACTTCTGCTAGCATATCCTTTTCCAAGCCGATAAGATGCTAATCCGAGCCTTGTGCAGCTGGTATTGGGACCTATGTCCCGAACAAACTCAACAACTCATCAGCAGGCCTCAGAGACAAAATCGCGATGCTTCGAGACTCAGGCTTCGGTACCTATTTCGTCAACCACGTAATTGGCGGTTACCAATTTCTACTTCGCTACTACAGTCAAGGGGACAAGATCTACATCTTCGGATTCAGTCGTGGCGCGTATACCGCTCGCTTCCTAAGTGAGATGATCGATAACATCGGGCTCTTGTCAATGGGCAATGAAGAAATGATTTATTTCGCATGGGAAGCCTTTTGCGACTACCAAAAGAATAGAGGCACTGACAAGGAGAAGGAGAAGGAAGATTTCATGAAACAATACAAACTTAGCTTTTGCCGAAAGTCTGATGGGCAGGGTGAGGAGGTGAAGGTACATTTTCTCGGCCTCTTCGATTGCGTCAATAGCGTTCTTGCTTTTAGTACAGCCAAAACCATGCCTATGCCGCACCACCAGGAACACTCTTACCCAGCGAAGTTCGTCCGCCATGCAGTTTCAATCCACGAGCGCCGTGGGTTGTTCCAGCCTGTATTGTTCGACCCAGAGCCAGACCGACAAGTCCAATCTCCATCCGGCACCACGGAACTCGTTGAACGTTGGTTTGCAGGGAACCATGGAGATGTAGGAGGAGGATGGAGAGCGCATCCTCATCTTGAGGGGAAAGAACCGTACCTTCTTTCAGACATTCCACTTATGTGGATGATTGACCAAGTAAGAGAAGTTGATGAGGCAGCATTCGTAAGCCTACTACCCAGCGTACCCCAGGGGTTCTTTGCCCAGTTCCGGCCGACTAATGGACCAGCAGAATGCCGGCGACAAAAATATACTTGCTTGGCGCGAGACATTCCCTGAATCAGCAGATATTGATTTTAAAATTGTTCGGTCGGGGAATTGGATATCGGTTCGCGAGCATGCTCAAAAACAGATCAGTTTATGGGACTTGGAGAAGAACGATCACCCAAAGCCAGCGGATAGAATCCGAAAAGTACAGCGAAGGGTTCACGACGTTCTGAAGAGTGGGACTGACGGAGCAGGCCCTAAAGGACTGCAGGAATGGTTCAGGAAATGGTCGAAGAGAAGTTTTTGGTGGATCACAGGTGAGTCAGCTCTTTATTTCAAGCCACACCTGATTCCACGTACTGATTATCTCTGTCAAGAGCATATTCCCATTCTTAGGTGGCATAGAGTCCCACTTGGAGGCGAAACGCGTGATGTGAAGCATTGGAGAATGTGAGTAGCCCAGATTCTTTTGTTTTCACTCTATTTCCTACCAAGCCGAAATTTGATTCGGGAAACTGCGTCATGGTATTGTGCAACAGATCTCAATGTTCTTGTTCATCAGTGTTTCACCCAAATGGAAACAAATATGATTTGATTTAACTTAATCTAGGACACGGTCGTTGAATCATGGTCGACCTCGTGATATCCCTCAGAATGCTTGGAAGCACTGGAGCGTGCCGAAGCTCAGGGCGTGCCAGATCAAGGGAGTTGGAGCTCTCGATCGAATGAATCGAAACGATGAGAGGTTCGAATTTGAAGATAGTGGACCTTCCGAACAAGCAATTTGAAGGTTTTCTGGACAGAACCACTATCGTTTCGGCTGTGGGGTTCCGTTTCAATAAACACAGAATTTGTGTCGGAACGCTTGAGGAATTCACCACTTTTCTTTGCATCATATTGATTAATTCCTAATCAGATATTCCACGTTTTCTTTGGAGTAGTTTTTGATGTATCTAGCCCAAGATATCCAAGCTGATGTTCGGGAAAGTGGAGCAATATTTACAACGCTTCACAGCGCTCGCTTAAATAGGGGTTACCCCACAATGACAGCACACCACCAATACTTGAAAATAGTCCAGGTCTATATGGTTGCTAGTAGATCTTATCCAATCTAGAATGCTCGGAGATCAATATCAAACACAATCATGGTTCAAATGGGAACGAAATCAAGCGACCCGTGAATTTATTATAATTCTTTGCCATGGGAACCCTGGAATGGCCTCTTTACTACATGGTCTCTTACAGTACTATAAATAGTGGAAGTTCATCCTACTAAATCCAGACTTTACCTCAATGTTTATGTCGCCTCCGCCTAATCTACCTCTTTTTGGGTCAGTGAGGCTCCGCAGCTTTACCCTGCTCCGCCGGGTATAAACTTCGGAGAGGATACTGTTAGTCGGTTCGGTTCGGGGCAATGAAGGTTTAGTCGCGCCGTTGGCCTTTCTAATGAGGTGAATGACAGCATTTTGAAAACTGACAACAAAATTTTGTAGTTAAGGAAAAAGATCCGATGCAACTTAATCGAGTACAGCACCCCATCCAACATAGTTACTGCATGATGTCCAAGGGTGAATCGAAGAAGTATAATACTTTCACAAGAGACAGAGGTCAATAATGGATAGTAGAGGGAGAGGAAAAGGCGAATGTAAGGTGAGAAGGAAGCGGGTTTACGAGTACCGAAAAGGGAAGTCGCGAGTGTAATAACTGCAGCTACGAGTCACACACTAAAAGTCCGTATAAGATAAATTAAGTGTAACTTCACCCTCGATTGAGCAAGCGCGAAGCAGTAGTAGTAGCAGTAGCAGTAGCTTAGATCTCCTCATATCACTCTTTAGTTAAGTCCGCGCCGTCTCCTCAAGTTCAATCTAATGAATATCCGGACAAGTAGCTCATGAAAATATAAAGAGACCAATTATTCCAATAAGTTCGTATATTTGGGTTATATCTACTTGGGCATCTTTACTAATAGATACGTAGTAACGCGGATGTGTTATGAGGTTAAAGTTAGCGTTAAAAAGATGAAATCAAAGAGGAGAACGATATAGAAAAGATTTCTAGCTAGTTCTCGGAAGAACCCCAAGGTTACTTAAACTTAGCGCGGATTTGTCATCTCTACACCCCCGCCCCCATATCCACGACCCTACCGAAATGATTGACATTACAAAAATCGTTTTGATCTAGCATTCAAGTATGGGTGCCCGAGAATTCTTAAATGCCATATGATAACCCCCTTGAGCAATTGGCCAAAATACATCTCCGGTAGTAATAGTAACAAAGAGTCATTAAGATAGTGGAATCGGTCCTTTTATACTTAAGGACTGCAGACTCTCTATACAATTATGGCATAAACGTTTTTGCCTATACTGACTATCCAAATCATATAGAGGCCCTCGACCCTAAGTGTTCTTTACATTTATAGAACATTGAAACCATTTGAGGCAGGACGCCCTCATCGCTCGCATCCACGATTTGCAAGGCCGGGGTACGAGGCGAGCAGAAGGCCAGGCACAACACAGGTACTACCGCATGCTTTGCAGATCACAATATAAGTTTAAAGATACAAGTTGAATTTCTATTAAGCAATTCACCTTGTTAATCCTTAGCAGACTTTAGGCTTGTGTACTTCCTGTTCAAAGTCGACACTTTTAAGAATAGTACGCTCATTGATAGTAATAGGAACAAATTAGACATTTTTGGGAATAGGGACTCTTGCATGACAAGCTTATAGTCTTTCACAGTGAAAAATATTTTGTGAAATCCCAGAGCAAAACAGATTATTAGTTTAGGGGTTATTAATTTACTAACTTGGCCTCACTTTCTCTAGTCTTATATGTGAGAGGTTCAATTATGCTTACAGTGTATATTTCGCAATTTAGGCAGTCTTTTAACGTGTAAGGAAGTTTCATTTACTGTCTTTATAATTGTAATCATAAAGATATAAGACGCGGTGACGGTCACGAGTTGCTTGTCTTTCTCATGCCCTTTGCTCTTTAACCGAGTAGAAGATGCACCGAGTGGAATCTTCTTAATTATCATGAATCTTAGATACTTAAGATCAGAAGTTACGAAAAATAAAGTAGAATTCCGGTTAAAGCTTTCCGGGAATGTCAAGGACTACCGTCCTTCCGCAGGTGTGAACGACGATAAATTATCAACCGAGAGCTGGCCTTGCTCATTTTTCAATTATTTTACCTTGGAGCGATAATGGGTAGACTGTGATATTGTGTTATTTCATTTCAAGGGACTTGGAGACAATTACTTACTTAGCAAAGGGTTAAACTTTGTGCAATATCTTTTGCCTATCTCGGCCTTCATCTATTCTCGCATTGTTTGCAGTTATCCGCTGATTTACTGAGAGAAAATAGGAGTGGTCAAAAAACAAATTCGAGAGCAAGGAAGGAGTGAGGCTTTATCTAGAGGTTTTCGCTTTTGCGACTTTCTACTAACCTACCATTGTGTATATGACTTTTCGCTAGATAATTGACAGCAAGTAATCTTACAAACTTGACAAACACACGTATCTTTGACAGGGAGAAGGGAGATAACTACTCTCTGAAATTAACATGTACCCTCAAAATGCGGGCCAAAGGAATTAAATAACGCGAAATTTGTTTCTAGGCCCTGAGCTCAACTCAAATACGTTGTTTGGCCATGATCCAAACAACCCATCCGCCTGCCTCGGCTGAGAAATAATGCTTTTTATAATGTTTCAGCAAGAATTGGGAGGCCTCCAACTTATATATATCCCCTAACAAAGAAGTATTTACGCTGTATAGTGGTGCTCCTTTCACTTCATTCAAAGTAACAGGCTGAGTGTCTTTGATACTGCACATAGCGTAGAATTTGAATCTTAAAGTTCTTGGGTTTTCCATGCTAGCTGCAGCCCTGAGGTTCCGATTGTACCATGTAAGCGAGAACTAGATGGGCCGAGAATCCAATTATACCAAAAAGAGAAGAATGAGATAATCTCCCGCGAATAGTGTGCCGCCTAAGGGGAACATTTGAAACAGCCACTCATTTAATGGTCCATGGCAAAGATGAAATGTGCAAGGCCCCTTTTTATTCAATGATTCTATGAGGAATAGGATCTCTAAAAATTTGGATTTTCAATTCCTTGAATCTTCTGTAAAAGAGCTTATGGCTGGAATTTTCGCAAAAATCCCAAACCCTAATTACCTTAAGCTTTAGTGTAGGACATTCCCCTCAACAATTGAAGATGTACAAATTGAGATTTCGAGTCGACGTAACTAAACTGCATCATGCCTTCCCGTTACTGATAGCGGAGAAAATGACTTTGCTCAGACTTGATAATAGGCAAAAGAAGTTTTATCAGGTAATTACACCTGAGATGTGTATTCTTATGCGTGAGTGGAGGAAAAGCGGGAGAGTCATGCGGAGCCACTTGCCCAAACAGGAAAGAGGGACGAACCCCGCCAAAGCGGAGGCGAGTTCGTTGGCGATAACCTCTGATCCTTGACATTGAAGCAGCAGCCCACCTTCGCCTTCTCCTTCCAGACCGCCAACTCCTCAATCAATCGAGACGAACGCAAGTACCTAAAATACAACTGAATCGGGAACGTGCCGTCAAGGGAGAACGGCTGAATTCACGCAGGCGCATCTCGAGTCTCGACGTCAACTGACGAACGTTCCAGCCGCCTCAGCCTCAACATCCCGCCCACCAGACTTGTGCAACTTCTACAAATTGACTCGCCCTCGATTCGTCACCGCTTAGGTTACGGGTTCAGCTTCTCTGCATCTTGCTCGAGTCCACGAACAAACACGCCCCTCTCGCGCGCCTCCGCAACATACATATTCTGCAGTCCACCAAGAAGCAACATGCCTCCAGCCCCGGCTACCGGAGCCGCTGGGCTCCTGGCACGGCAACTGAAAGCCATACAGCAAGCAAAAGATCTGCCAGGAATATCTTGCGGCCTGGTGAACGACAATGTATTCGAGTGGGAGGTGATGCTGATGATCTCCGACGACTGCAAATACTATGGCGGTGCCTACCCCTCATTCCCTCTCTTTGCCCTCTGCTACATGGACTGACGAGGCCTCTCTAGGGGGCAACTTCCGCTGCCACCTCTTATTCCCACCCGAATACCCCCTCCTTCCACCATCCCTCACCTTCAAATCACCCATCCCCTTCCACCCGAACATCTACACCGACGGCCTGCTCTGCATCTCGATTCTGCACCCGCCCGAAGACGACCAATATGGCTACGAGAGCGCGGCGGAGCGATGGAGTCCCGTACAGACGCCGGAGACAATATTGTTGAGTGTGGTTAGTTTGCTGCATGATCCGAATGATGAGAGTCCAGCCAATGTGGAGGCTGCGAGGCTGTGGAGGGAGGAGAGGGAGGGCTCAGGGAAAGAGTTTAGAAAGAGGTGCAGGAAGGTTGTTCGGGAGAGTTTAGGGGAGGATTAAGGCTGTTATTTGGGAGGAAGGTGACCTTATGGGTGGGATATGGTGGTTCGGAAATCACAAGACCTTGATTTGGTGATGGAGTATTCTGGGTGCACAAGGCGCATAGGCGATTTAATTTGAGGCATCACCGTACATGTTGGAGGTAGCAGACCTACCAAGTCAACAAGACGCCAAATATCAGCATAATAACAAGTCATGACCCAAAGCTCGTGGACTGAATATCAATTCGATTTCCTCTTTCCAAATATCGAATTGGACTACCCTGGCTTCAAACACCACATGTAATCCATGGCTGAGATAGTGCCTCTTCATCCCTCCTGCACACCGCCTTAACATTCTGATGAGGCAGGATTCGAAGTGTAGATATGAGGACACGGACAAAGAGTCCTCTTTCCAACGGTTCTCATAGGATCCCCGTAGTTCAATCAAAGCGTTATGGGCCGAATCCCAAGAATTTATTTTCGGTTCTGCAGCGTAGTTGATCCTTGGGCCCTCGTTTCATGCACTATCATACATGAGAAATTGGTAGAGTTGATTTTAGATGTTTGTTGTTCAGCCTTGCGGGGCTAACCTGATTTGGGCAGTCAGCCTCGCGCTAAACTTCGAAGTCACGACAACAGCATTCTTGTCGTCGGCGAGAACGCTGTTCATATCCCCCTATGGGCCACCAAAGTACGGTTAAATACTTGTGTTAATACGCATGCCGTACTTGCAACGAGTCAGACCCCGCCGAGGTCTGCCATCCCCTCATAATGCCAATCGTCGACGAATTCCTCTCCTCCATCTCCAACTTCCTCAGGACGAAGAATTCTTTACAGCTGCAGCTCTTCCTACGAGTCGAACCTCCTCTGCCCGACCAATACTTGCAACTGAGCCAAGAGTTGAAGTCATCATATCGTGATGGCAACAAGCTCGAATTGCACATAGGGAAGTTGGTTCCCGAGGCCGACGATGGAGATGCTGAAGTAGGAGGGGCATGGCCGGGTTTCCTTGCCTTCTTGAAAGAGTATTTGGAATTCTGGAGAGATGTCAATTTTAGCGATCTTCTGGAGACACATACACAATTGAGCAATTTAGCGAAGTAGGCGTGCTCATTCCCCCTTGGTCAAACAAAGGCTGACTGAGTCCTCTCCAGCGCATGCATAACTGCATTGTCCAATGCGACCCATGGCATCATTGCACTGCCAGCAACTATCCAACTATGTTCGACTCTTGCAAGACTTGCTATGATGCTTGACAAGAGACCGGACTTGACACGAAAGATGGTGAAAATTGCCGATGTTGATCAGGAATCAAGGAAGACATTGGTCGAAGGGACAGCAGAGTCTATCCAGAGGGCATTTACAATGTGTTTGACGGAGAGGACAGCCAATAGGAATGGTATAGGCCGAGATGGAAAGCCAGAGGGAAAGAAAGTTGGTATATATTCTTTCGCCAATATGGTGCTGAGACTCCTCTTCCAGGTATGGAACACTTCAATCCTGAACTTGCATAATTTTAACAGAAACTGCAGTGCAAGAAGACACGATTAGCGAATCAAATGTTCACCAACATATCCCAGAATTCGCCTCCGCTTGGCTTGTATCCTGCGAGCCAGCGTGTAACATATCTTTACTATCTCGGACGTTACCATTTCGCAAACAGCCACTTCTACTATGCAGCACAATCCTTGCAATCAGCATACGACCAATGTCACGCCAAGTGCCTGAAGCAACGTCGAAGTATTCTAATTTTTCTGATTGCATCCAACATGATCCTCGGCAGATTCCCGTCTCGAACCTTCCTGTCAAGACCAGAAGCCGCTGACGTGCTCGACAAATTCATACCGATATCAAACGCTATTCGGAAAGGCAACATGATTGCGTTTAAGCAAGCAGTGGGGCCAGAGTCTGGTAACGAAGAGTGGCTTTTCCAGCAAGGAGTCCTCCTGCCTTTGAGATCTCGCTGCGAGGTATTGGTCTGGCGAACTTTTGCGCGTCGAATCTTTCTTCTAACGTATCAATTTCCGTCGGATCCGAACTCCAGGAGAGCACCAACATTGGACCTCGAAGACCTCGTTGCAGCAGCCCAGTATTGCCAGAAGCTCCTTGAGGGCTGGGTGAAGCCTGTCGATTCTATGACAGCAATGCAAGCTGGCCGGATGCATACGAACTCACTGTTCATGAAGGCACCCGACCTGGTTCCGCCACCCGAGGGACCGAAGAACCTCGGAGCACAAGACGGAATGATTTTTGGAAACACAATGCCCGATCTCATGGAAATGGAGGCAATTGTGGCAAGTCTCGTACAGCAAGATTTATTGCACGGATTCATCAGTCACAATCAAGGAAAATTTGCCATTCTAGGAGCAAAACAGAGAGGCGGGCCCCTCAATGCGGGATTTCCACCTGTCTGGGAGACGTTAAAGGCCAAAGCTGAAAGAGAAGTAAACAGTGGTGAAATTCCCGGGTGGGTCCAGACAGAGAGGACCGGAATGATGGGTGGAGTTGTGAATCTTACCGGCATTGCCCGACCTGTTGGAAGCGGAGAATGAACCGAATTTCACGACTGATTTCCTTTCGACATGTACGGAAAGGTGTAGAATGAGACGACAACATGTATGAGATATTGCCACGGAACAATGGAGACGCGTATGTCACTCAGCGTCAGCACACCACATCACCTTCTTTTCCCGACATTTCAGACCACTCACGTCCGATTCTCACCGAGAATCTCGGGTCTTCATGTAGAGTGTAATTAATTGTGGGGTGTGTGGTGTGTGGTGCGTGGGGTTGGACGAGGTTGGTCGGAATGTCGGAATCAAGTACGGGTATCTCGGTTGGGTTACCTTCGAAAACAACTCAGGTCGCCAAGTTTGCAAGATTGTCCACTTGGAAATGACTTAACGAAATGGGAAGGAACGTTCATGAAGCCAATCTGGTTTCTATTCTTGTTGCCGGCAGTATTGCTTCTGCCCAAATACGCTGTTGCCACCCTGGTAGAATGTTCCAAGCACAATATAGTTGTCTATGCCTGCTCTTTCCCGAGGCTAATGAAACCTACAATCAAATGCAAATACAGAACCCCAAGACCTTCGAAAGTTTCAACTCAGCTCGTCTTTGACTGTTTTCTCGCTTCCATCTCTCTCATCTCTGCTGCTATCTTTCTTCTCTGCGACCTTCCCATGGCAGCCTGTTGCTCTGCAGCTTCCTCTTCTGCAGCCCTATCCTCCTCAGTAGCCTCCACTTCCACCGCTTTCTCCGCCTACTTCAATGCAAATTCTCGATCCCTCTTCTATCCCAATATTCCTCAAGCAGGTCATTGCTCACGTCTTCTTCCTTTGACCTGGAGTCTTGGTGGATACTTTCACCCCAGCGAACCAGATACTCTCGAGCGTGCGGTCAAGTCATCTCTTGAGGCCAATGATTGATGACAGCGGCGACGAGGTATTCACATTCCTTCAACTGATCTCTGATTAACACAGGCTGAGGCGGTCGAGTTGTCGTCCGTTCTTTCGTCTCGGTTTCTGTGTGGCATCGGATTTGGCAGTGATTCCATTTGATGCTGCCGCGGTTAGCTGCGCACTTGTGTGGGAGTGTTCCCATTTGCTCCTTTGGTGATCACTGTACCTTTGTTGCGACCCTTTGACTGCCTTCGCCCAGGACTTCTCGCTGGCTGCAGCTCGATCTCCTTCTTCGAGTTAATCTCATCGTAATGAACCTCTCGACAACACCTATCTCTGGAACCTGCTTCCAAACCGAGTACATATTCTTATGGCTTCCATCATCTTCCAATTCGTAGATTTAAGCCACATGCTGAACGCTAATCACCTTGAAACCCAGGAATCCGAGTTTGTTTCCGTCAACTTTGTGAAGTGTGAAGGACCTCCCATGCCCTTGGTTCCGTTTTTACGACTGTGGGGATGAGCGATTTCGTCCTCAACATCTCTCTCTGAACGAGGGTTGGAGGGTTATTGAAAACTGTCCTTGGCTGAGGTGGTTCTTGATCCTGTTGACGAGATCATCTGTAGTTGCCGGAAACTCGGGAGTTGAATCGGGTTGCCGGAAACCCTTCAGCATGGGCTGCTCCTCAATGTCAGAGTAGTCGGAACGGGAGAGGATTTTGGGAATCTCGTGTATTTCGAGAATAAAGTTCTCCGGTCCCGGCGAATTCGATGCATTGCTCGGAGAAGAAGATGATTGCGCGGTCAGATTCTTCTGACTGTTTGATAACGGGCCAGCCGTAGACGCTTTGCGATTGGTCATGCTGGAAGAGGGCCCGGCTGGATGGTGGTTACTCATCACGGGGAAGGGAGGTGACCTCGTGTTGATGGGAAAACTCCGATCTGCTCGATCGCCACTGATGGTTTTCTGTGTGGAGCCTCCAAGTTGTCGCCGAAATGATTCCGTGGTGTGTGTGGTCGTATTTTCAGACTTTTCGTTGTTGCTCAGATGGAGAAGTCGGGCCGTCGTGCTTGAACGACATACCTCTTGCCTTGATGCTGAAAAATTCTCCCTCGCTAAAAGTACAAAGGACATTGTTTTTGAAGAGACCTCTCTCCATAGTATTATAGTTTCATTCTCATATATCTCTACCTGAAAGGTCGAGTCCGCCTAGCAAGTGATGAAACGAGAAGCTAGATTTGCAATCACCGAGACAGGAATAATAACTTGACCTGCAACCAATTCTCTTGACGGGCCATAGAAAGAAAACTTTATTCTGTGCACGCTGCAAAACGCCAAACATATTGATCGCTCCTAAACCAGAATACAAAGGAAACACCTCCAAGACTCCAGCCTCCGTTTCACGTTGGCACTTGCGAGTTTCAAGGAATTTCTACTCTTCCACCACCTCCTTCGCCGTCTCCCTAGTCAAAGATTCTGGATCCACCTGGAACACCGTCGCAATCCTCGCCAGACTGTAGTAAAACCCCTATCTGAAGTAAGATCGAAGTGTCGTTCTTTGTCCAGATGGAACTTGCCTGCATCGTCACCACCTCCACTAAAGCCTGATCACTGAAGTGTTTCCTCGCCTCTCCGAAAACTGCATCGCCGACCTCAGGCCCCTTGAGAACTTCATCCAGAAATGCTAGCAAGGCTCTCTCGAGCTCTGAGAACTCATCTCCAGTAATCTGACCTGCTTTTATAGCCTCGATTTTGGCTCCTGGTATTCCTACCGCTCTGGCAATTGGGACATGCTGCTTCCATTGGTAATCGCACGACAGTCTGTGTGCGGTCAAGAGACAGACGAGTTCACGGTTATGCGGTGAGAGTGAAGTGTCCCGAAAACAGGCTGTTCCGAGGGAGATTGCGTGAGGTAGAGTTGAAGGCGAATGCGCCCACATGAGGAAGAGATTCAGGGGCGGAATGCCCTTTGGAAGGCATGAAGCTGGACGGTAAGGAATCCGTGCCTTTGGCATGTTGAAGGATGCTGGAAACCTTGAAATGGGACTTCAAGTGCGCTCACTAAAAGTGCTGTCTGCGGCTTTAATAGTTGTAGCAAGCACTTGACGATATCAATATTAGATTTTGTTTTGCTAGTCAAAGCATTACCAATAGAGGCGGTATTGCATTGTTGCGCATTACTGGCCGTGTATGATCAAGAGCTGAACGGCGGTTATCCAGCCAAGTAGTCGTCCGCCCTTAGCAGCGGAGGTATCACTGGCTTACCACAGTGGCAACTTCCGCCCAAGCAGCTGGGTCGAGTGACTGAGCCTGAACCCCAAACTTAAATTCAAGCCCAATCGCTCATTAATTACACTTTTCCGAAAAGACCTCGGCGTTCCGTGCTATTCCCGACGAACTGCTTCGCGCTCTTCGCCCCTCACATGATCTGACGGCATTGCGACCCAGCCTTTGCTGATGCCACATTGCTTGCAGAGGGACACCGGCCGCTGGAACTAGACGGCCGTAGTGTTCTTGCGCCATTCTGCGAGTCTGCTTAATAAAATCGAACGATGTGCCGCATACCGCTAGCTAATTGTTGACGGGCTTGAAGTAAGAGCCAATCTGAACGTCAGCTTGCCTTTCTCCACGGCAAGATCGCCTACAGTCCTACCACACAGCTTCAACACCACACAAACTGCGAGATAGCATGGAGGAGGCGCTAAATTATTGGAGATATTAATTACAGTATGTAAGTGTTGGGGGCGGCCGTCGAGGAAACTCCCGCGCAAGGGTCGTTTCTCTAAATGGACAACTTCCCACTTCCCACTTCTACATTTAGACAGTGTGCAGCCCAATCATGCTTCTGGGATCACGCCTTGGCGGACCTCATCACACGCTGCTTTGTGTCACGTACTTGAGCTCAACCCCTATCCAACCCCTGTCTTCAAGGAAGCGACGCGGATTAATAATCGTGGTGCATTGCTCGTTCCTGCATGACCACCGCTCCATCCGGCACTCAAAGAAAATGGGAAACCAAACGATGGGCTCGGAATATCCTTATAAGGCCGTAAGTTTCGGTACTTGCAAATAAAACTGAGATACTATATGGGGAAGTAAACATATATACCGCGGCAGTCGGCTGGTAAAGCTCTGGTGACATCAGGGGTCGTTTATCGATCACTGGATGCTGCTTCAACTTGGAGAAAGATGCTGAGCTTAAAACCCTTGAAATACGTGGTCCCGAGCTACTAGCTCAAACGAAGAGTGGTCCCGGTTCATGTTTTAGGTGTGCTGCGAGGCAAATATCGTACCACTCTTGCCTCACTTCGCTCATCGTTTGTTACAAGGAGGCACGCATCACTCTAGTGTTACAGAATGACTTCTAGGACTCCTCGTCGACAATTATCACAGAAAGAAACCCCTATGGATTGCCAAGGAAGGAAGTCGATATAAGGTAAGTAAACAGTACGTTAATAAGGGAAGGAATTCACCATCTCACTGCAAGCACGAGATAGGGAAGTAAGCTGTCTAATTCTCCATTGATTCTCACAACACCAGGCAGCGTTTCAAGGTAACGAACAGATCATCGCACAACACTAGGTTCAGCCTTTAGCAAGAGCATAATCACTCACAATAACAGTATCTACCTTACAACAATACCACACCATGCAACCGCGAACCAATCGACCAAAGGCCAGACCAGCCCGCCCAGGTATTGCTCAGAAGGATCCCGAAACACCAACAGCTTGAGTCAGAAGAAAGGAAGGCCAGAAAAGAGTTCAGTATCCCCAAGCTCCCAAGCATCAGTGTCCCTGAAGGGCCCGAACATCAAGAAAGACCTAGCATCCAAGTCTCACGTCCCCGAAAAAAACGGAGTCTCCCGCCTGGCTTCATCAGAGCCTCAGCATTCCCAAATGAATCGAACAACTCGTCATCCGCCGTGTTCAACATATGCGCTATCAAGAAAAGCATGTCCCAACGAAGAGTATGTCGAAGCACCAAATGACTTCCATGTCGGTTCCTCCTCTCATAGGGGCATGCCTCCAGGATCAACACCATCTCTTACACCATTACAAGTTACACCCCACAACAAAGGTGCGCGGGTCGTTGAATCAGCTCCTCGGGGCGCTGCAGATAAATGTAATGATAGATCAGGATCAGATACCGCGCCGACGCAAACATCGTTCAATACCCATCGCCCACAACCTCCCGTAGAAGGCTGCCCAAACGTTCCCCGGGCCACTGAGTCAACTCCGCCGGACACCGCATGGTCTGTATGGGAAGGGTCATGAGATCGGAACTCCGCTACGCAATGCCGAGATTCGAATAAAGGATTCTCCCGCCGCTCTCCCCAAGGCCCATCGAGAAAGGGTGACGGGGATACCAAAGCGTGAACACGAGAACCAGAAGGTACCGCAGGCTCACTGTCCGCGATACTCCTTGCCTGGGCTCCGGTTGTGAGAACTATGAGAAATTTGGGGTTCAGCTTTGTGTTCTCGTAATACCGTCCATCAAAGGAAGGGATCAACTTACTTTCTCAGCACTGCTTTGGATTCCCCCACACTCAGAATTTCGATGACCTCGCATTTGCATAGCCGTGTTGGACCTGGCTTGAAAATTGGGCGAAGTCCAACCAACCCGAAAGATTCACTCTAAGCAAGACTCGCTGTTCCCAATAGCTCTCAATTCTTCCGCAAGCTCTCGACTTCCTTCCCTGAAGGCACCACGAGACCCAATGTCGCTCTACTTGAACGAACCGGCCGAATCAGAATACGAAACCACAAAACCAAAGCAAAGAAAAGTACATCAGAAAGTACTACCAAACAACACCAAGCACATGAGCAACCCCGAAGAAGTGCGGGGCAAGTTCGCAAGGAAGGGAGGCGCCTTGATCCGAAACACATGTCTTTGTCTTCGACGATCGATCAAACATCCGAGATTGAAGCTGCTGTTGTTGGATTTATGACTGTGCGTGATGATTGCAACAAGTCGAACGGCGAAGCAATAGATGAAGCTGCTGTTTTGGTTGATTTGAGAGAGACCGCGCATGGCATTTGCGACAACCGAGCAGCAAGAAACGATGATGAAAGAGGACATCGATGCGAGGTAAAGAGGGAAGACAGACATTTCGTGGGAGAAAATGATGAAGGGTTTGCAGCGACCTTACCGATCCTTCCACGATGAGAGCTGGAGCAGTTGAGAAGTCGTGCAACGCAGATGCAGATGCAGATGCAAATCCAGAGATGGATGGAGAGGAAGACCCCATCTCCATATTGGAGTTGAGATTGACGGAGAAGATGTCGCATCTCAGGTAGATTAGGATTTATGTGGCAATCTGGGAAGCAAAGGTGGAATCGAACGTCAACAGCAATGAGGGGGATGGTTTAGATGCGAGAAGTTGATTATTTCCTCGACCCTTGGAAGAGATGTTGATTTGGGAAGTAGACGTGTTCTCGATCCCCGTCTCTGCCGTCATCGGTCTTTCTGAACATCATGGACAGAGGGGGCCAGCCCAAAGTCAGTGATGCAAAGCCAGACAGAAGAATGATTGGAGAAGAAACAAGTGCCGGCTGCGAAGGCGTTTGCAGAACAGAGACTTGGTGCGTTCCCGAAGGAAGAGCAGAAGCAAGCGCTACTCCGCAGTTGTAGCGGTGCTTGAAAAAGCGTGAAGTCTCCACGCAGCGATGTTTTTTATAGAGAAGACTTGCTAGCTGCAAAAATGCTTGCAGAATTGTGACGTTGCAACATGGGGCTTGGGAAGAAGTGGGTGCTGCTTCTCGTCTGAATTGGTGAAAACGAAAAGGTAGGAGTTGCAGAACACTGACCATTGTTGCTTGATCAGCCGCACTTTGAAGAAGTGACCGCTGCGCAAGAGAATGTGCTTGCAGGGTTGTGGAACGAAGGTTTCGCAAAATGAGTTTTCACTTCTCATTGCAGTCTGCAGTTAATAGATACCCTTGCGCAGCAATCACGAATACAATGAATTCCAGAAACGAGATCCAAGAATACTTTCAGAAAAGTTGGGTCATTGATATAATTAATTTTCTCAACATTATTTGGGATATTTGAGCAATAGGGATGCTGCGAAATTGGAATCCGAAAGGCACTTTCTTCGCGGTCATGTGGATGAATCGTAAGGTCTATATTCGATTGAGCATGGGCTATCCGACGTATAACATGGATGATAGGCTTCGAACGGAACGTAGCGGTGATATTGAGTTGGCTGATATGGGTTGCATTGCACAACAAGGCGTGGAACAACCTGCTCGTCCCTCGGACGCATCTGACCGACCTCTCCTACTTCAACGCCCAGAACCGGCTTATCTCCTCCTGCCTCGCCCTCGATATTCGCGCGGCAGCCAACCGGGTGTACCCTATGCCCTTTCCTATCTCAAGGTTTTCATTTCCTAGGTTCCATTGAAAGACCAGAAAGCTCATCCTCAGACTTTCTCGTGTCTTTGCAAGCGCGGTGGTCATCTTCTTGATGTCGGTATTGTCAAAGATCTTCGCCAATCCTCGTTTCATGAAAGCCGATTTGCTGAGAAACTTATCCAGCATCTGGTCAAGATTGTGGAAGTCTGCCTGGGTCACTCGGAACTGATGACCGAGTTCCGTGATCACCTCCGGAGGATGGAATCATGCATTCGGGCTCGGCGGATTGAGTGGATTCGTCGATGAGGACAGTTCGAAACTTCATCTTGGCCAAACGAGGATCGCCAGCACCAACACAAGTACAGCAAATGACATCGGCGTTGGTGAGAATCTCGCGCAAGAATTCGTCGAGGAACAAGCTATGAAGAGCAAGCGAAAGTCACCGCTGATATACAAATATCATGTCAATTTCATGATTACTCGAGGCCTATGGACTGGATGCTGTAAGAGGAGAAGTTGTTCTCGATCTAGACGAGGTCAGAAATCGTGCTTTGAGATAAGAGAAGTAGAAGTTGCTTAATTTGATAGCCTGACTCACAAAACCAATATAATTTTTGTTGCTCATAGACCTCAACACTGATTGTGACTTGACGATATGACATCAAGAGTGGGGGTCAATGGAGAGAAACTTTCTCTGAGACAGAGGAACAGCCAAAGCTAGGAGACAGCTGAGAACCAGTCAGAGTCTCGAATTTCGGAATTTCAGGTGGAATGGAAGGGAAATTTGCCATTTATGGTAAATTTCGAGGAGGAAGAGCTGGACTTGGACAAGGCCGACGTCTCTGACCACTGGGGAAGCGAGTATCGGCAGCAGGTCTTGGAGGTCCTGAGACGCCATTTGAGGCTTTTTCGCCCGGGACTTGGGATATTCAATAATGGCGTTACGATGCCGATACCGTTCCGGAGCGAGGAAGATGTGTTGGGACTAAAGCAATCCGCTTATAATTTGTCGGCCAGGGAGAAGGCGGCCGTGAATGATGTCTTGGACCCGCTGCGCGCCGACAGACGAGTGGGGGCTATACCATTAGGATAAACTTCCGCGGCGTCCTCGCCGGCGTTTGTAGTCTGGAAGGGAGATAAGCCACGGGTGGTGGTTGACTTACGAAAGGTCAACTCTCGCCTGTACCCCGATGCATACCCATGATGTCCTCGCTACCTTGGGGGGGGGAATTAGTTCTACCATTAGCTGATCTTACCAAATCTTTTTTCCAGCAGCCCATCGGACCCGAAGTCCGGTGGAAGACTGGGTTCGTTACGCCCCATTAGGGACATGAGCAGCTCACAGTAGCGACGATGGGACTAGCGAATTCCCCGGGTTTCATGCAACACCGATTGGAATCCCTCTTGCGAAAATACCACGAGACCATGCGAAGGTAGATCTGGACTTTATTTGAGATGGCGGTCGCAGATTTTGGCATGGAATTAAGCTTTCCGAAGGGGTTTTTGGTGGGATTATTCGTGGAATTAGAAGTTTCTCGATCGCACTTGACATGTCGAACCTATGATTTCGTCTCGAGGGAGCATTGGTTTGAATCAGATGAAAGGACCGGAGCTCGAATGATGAGAAAGGTCTTCTCTGAAGCCTTAAAAATAGCCCCTATCAACGAAATAAAATGGTGGATGAAGGGGAAAGAAAGCATCAGATGGTGTGAGGGTGGGAAGCAGTTAGAGCATTTGCTCCAAGTACAGCAATTTAACGGGGGCATCGCCTGAAATCAAGATCATTCAGAGATTCAAGGAAATGACCTAATTGTGATTCAAGACCTCGAAAAGCGGCGTAATCGAGGTTTCAGGTATATTAGCTGTGGAAACAAGAAACTGCGTCAAAGAGGTGTACAAAGAGCTTGAAAGGCTCAAATACAATTGATTGCATGCTCAAACTGTGCTTTGAAGCAGTGACACAGCGATTTGGAAGAGGCTCATACCCGTCTCTTGTCGTTATACCTCGAGAACCTCGAAAGGGACGAAGTGACGGCGGGAAGGCGAGGGAAGTGAGGAAATCACCAAAGACGGCTCCGATGCACTTGCGAGCGCTCAAGAGCGATAAAAGCAACGAAAAAAGATTACTAAGATGATGAAAGGAGAGGAAGAGGTGACGTTGTGACGCAAAAGTGAGGAGGGAGAGCATAATCAAGCCCTAAGAGGCGCTTGACGTTGAGGAGGCGGGTCGGGGGAAGTTCAGGTGAGAAGTGAAACATGCGGAGGAGACTCCTCCGATGTTGTTTCTTACCTTGCATTGATATGCGAGACAGTGGAGGACACGATGTCATGTTATAGATTTGCCTTGGTAAAGATGGTTTGATGAAAGATGGGAAGATTCTAGGAAGAGAAAGAGGGAAAGGAAGAGGGTACTTACGGGTTGAATTGGAAGATCGTACGGGGTAGCCAAATTGCGGGTGTTTAAAGATGGGGAGGAAGGCAACGGGCGAGAGGAGGAAGGTGTGGTTTCCCACAGCAACAGTAAAATAAGTGTTTCCGAGTCTGAATATTAAAATCAGATGTTTATTGGAAGTCTTTGATATCTTGGATCAAAATAATTCGTTGTTGTTGTGGTGGTTGAGGGGGATTTCGTTTGTGGTGGTTTGTTGACATTCCCCCTTTCTCAAAATTCGCGACCACGTGATATCTACGTTGCAACGCACATGAATCTAAATAGATGAGCCACAATCAGTTCATTTGCGGTAGTAGTCATCAAAAGGCGAACTCTAGCGTCGAGCTAGTCTCCAGATCTACAGTTGATCCATGACAGGGGTGGAAGTTATTGTGGATGGAAGCGAAGCAGGATGTGTCACGTGCTTCACTGTCAAAGCAATCTTCTGTGTGCGATTCGGAAGTTCATCACCTTTGGATCAGCTGTACAGAGGTGCAAACATGCCTCATAGCTATTTGTGAGTTGGGAGAATCTTCAGATTTATTCTTTTCCATGGAATAGGACAATCGAGGATGGCTGCCGCTGCTGGAGGTCAAGTAGAAGGATCTCAACGCTTTCACTTGCGCATCACGACAAGAACAGTAATCTTACCGCATCAAGATCTCAAACCAAGTCTATTTTCATGCCTGTGTGACTTATAGACGTGTGATCTTTCAAGCATGAGCTTCCAAGAACCCATCGAAAATCAAGTGTTCCAGTCTTCGATTGAGGATTGTAGGAGTAGTTCCAATATCTGGTTGGCAAAATCAGATCAAGCTCAATCCCCAAAGTAGGTCGCAGCACCGCCATTCTCCATAAGAGGAAGAGTTTGCTCTTCAAGTTACCTCCAAGTGCTTTAGAATCCACAAGCAGTACAAATTACCTCAAATATTCCTAGAAACATGCCTTGAATATCGAAATTATGGTTTCTCAGTAGCGAAGCACTTCCAAAATGGCTTTGAAATCAAGTGAGGGTGTAGTTATGTAAGATAGCCAGGAAAGGCTCGAGATCTTTAGTTAGACCCCACGTAAATAGCACGAGCGGGAGCCAGTCCAATGCATGCAAAACATCCACTTGAGGCCTTCCAGGATACTCCCATTTATTCCGAATAAATGTGCTGCATTTCAAAGCTCGAGTTTGCTGGTGACGAGTGATCAAACATCAAATCGCAGCCTCCTCAAGTATTTTCAAGCCCAAAGATTTCAGCATCAATGACGCAAGTATCCTCCAATCATTAATTCGTGCTCTATCAACCATTGGATAGCCTAAAGCCACCATAATTGCTCTTCCCAGTAAATGGCAAGGGTTTTGTTGTTTAGTGATCAAGACCCTGAAAGCTTGGCCAAACAGAAAGCCGCAGCCACTGGGGCTGCATACACGACTCCGTGTAACAGCCATTCAGCGTGGCGTTAAGTCCGACTATTGCCATTCCTGCCTCTTACATGTGAAGGTGGCGATAGGATGCCACCATGTACAATTGCTGATAAACCGGTCGCAAGGGGTAGGCCAAGGGGGATATAAATCAATGTTCTCTGCCTTGTTAGAAAGGCATTTCAATTTTCAAGTTGCATTGATTCAGTGATCGTGTTTTCCCTGCATTATTTCCGAAAAAATCCTTCAAGTGAACTCCCACTCCTCAAAGACTAGTATTCGCAAGAAAAGGAATTATCCAAGATGCCAATTCCTCCAAGTAATGGCAAGACCGTGCTCATTACCGGCATCAACGGTTATATCGCCAGTGTCCTGGGATTGGCGCTGCTCGAGCAAGGATACATACTTCGCGGTACTTCTCGACAAATAGCCTCCTCGGAGCGACTACTGAAAGGCCCATATGCGCCGTACGTAGACAGAGTCAAGATCTACGAGGTCTCTGATATGGCAATCGATGGAGCATTCGATGAAGCTTCGGAAGGTTTGCATCCCAAGTCCTGACTTCAAGGTCTCACGCTAACGAAAAACAGGAGTCGATGGCATCTTCCACACTGCATCACCGGTTGATTTCTCCATCACGACCTTCGATGAGATGGTCATCCCTGCAGTGAGGGGAGCAGAAACAATCCTCGCATCGGCCCTGAAGTCAGGGCCTCAACTGACTTCCGTTGTCATTACCTCTTCAACAATCGCTGTGGTCGACCCCGTGGAAGGCGAGTATGTCTTCACCGAAAAAGATTACGCTACCTTTTCGCTGGAAAAGGCTTTGAAGGATAAGGAGGCCGGGGTACCAACTCCTGCGGGTATATTATACGGAGCCAGTAAGACGGCTTCAGATCGAGCTGTGTGGAAGTTCCGGGATGCGCACAAGGTAAATCCCCCAAATACATCACAGACTTTGACACGGTTTGACAAGATATGCAGCCAAAATTCTCCGTCTCAACAATCAACCCCTCAGTCGTAATGGGTCCTCCAATCATTCTCCCCTCTTCTGGCTCAAAGTTGAACGAGACCCTTCGTCCAATCTGGGACATCTTTTCCGGCGCCAGCATCGATGTGCCTCCCTACATCGGAACCGGCTCCTTCGTCGACGTGCGGAATGTAGCTACGATGCATATCTGGGCATTCGAGAACGCAAAAAAGTCAGACGGGGAGCGGTATCTCGGTGTCCAGGGATTTGGGCCGATGCAGGCTGCTGCTGATATTCTGCATGATGCTTATAAAGGGACGGAGATTGGAAAGAAGATTACCAAGGGAACACCTGGGGAGGGGTACGTGGGATTGAATAAGGAGACGGGGAAGGTGGATACTATTGGGCCTTTGCCTGGTGCGAGGAGGATCAGTGGACAGAAAGCGGCTAAGGAAATGGGGCTGCAGTATATTCCTTTCCAGCAAAGTATCGTTGATACGGCGAAGGCATTGGAAGCTTTGACCTGACAAAATCAGAAAAAGATGAATTGTACATAAACAGTCGGAAAATTATTTCTCAATTTAAGCAGCAGATAAAAGAGAACAGGTGCTTTTTGTGGATAAAAATGGTTGTGAAGTTTTGATTTGACAAGTTCTAGTTTCTCGCGAAAAGAAAAGGGGGAACAAAATGCATCATTGGCTGCAGTGTCGGGCCCCCGTAGAATCTGCATCCCCACTGATGCTCACAACCCCCGACCCTACCACAACACGTCTCTACGAATTCGAAACAAGCACGTTCAGAGCGCGCAGCCTCCTTGAAGATGGTCCTCTCGTTCATCCTGATCCAGAACCGGCAGTACGTTGATTCATCTCTCCATTCCGCCGGGTCCTGTTCAATTGCACCTGCTCAGGTTCAAGTCTTGAATGCTGACGAAGCGATCGAGCAGAGGTAAAACCCGCCTGGCGAAATGGTACGCGCCATACAATGACGAAGAGAAGATTAAACTAAAAGGCGAAGTAAGACCCCCTTTCCTTCCTCCTCCTCCAATTCTCTCTCCACCTAGCCAGCCCCCGCGCCAGCGGCATTTCTGAACCCCAGCTAAGCAGCAGCAGGTCCACCGCCTCATCGCCCCCCGCGACCAAAAGTACCAATCCAACTTCGTCGAGTTCCGACAGAATAAGATCGTCTACCGGCGGTACGCAGGCCTCTTCTTCTGTGCGTGCGTCGACGCAAACGATAACGAGCTCGCGTATTTGGAGGCTATACACTTTTTTGTCGAGGTGCTGGATAGCTTTTTCGGAAACGTGTGTGAGCTGGATTTGGTGTTTAATTTTTATAAGGTGTGTGCTGCTGCTGCTTCTTGGTTCGGGAGGGATCTGGGTAGCAGAGGGGGAGAACGTGAAGGAAGATGAGGTTGGGGGATGGAGGGTACATGGGAGGAGGGGTAGAGCAGGGCTAATTGTACGCAGGTCTACGCTATTCTCGACGAAGTTTTCCTAGCGGGCGAGGTAGAGGAGACGAGTAAACAGGTTGTTCTTACGCGGCTGGAGCATCTGGATAAGCTGGAGTGAGGGGTATATTCGGGATCACGCACAAACACAAGGCGCATTTGGGATAGGCATATTGCATTGGGCGGCGTTGTTCAGCGTGCTTGGAGCACATTCACGGGATCTGGAAGGGGTGGCGTGCATGGGAGCAATTGGTATTGTATTTGGCTCTGCTATTCATGGTCAATCATGCAAGCAATGCCATGCCAGATTTCTCGCGGGAAATCGCGCGAGATGGGTACAGCTAAAGAAAAGCTAGCCATACATGAAGGTACTTATACATAAAAGGCGCAGGACCTGCTTGTCCATGTTAACATCGGCCCCCCTAGGTGGAATTGGCAACCTGCAAGACCTAGGGCTGATCAAGCCTGCACACTAACTTGGCCAGCATCCTCGAAATCCTTGCCATCCTTGATTTCTCCAAGTCCCATCTGGGTCGTCTCCTTCTGCCCCTTGTTTTTATCGCTTTGCTGATTTGGGTTGGTCTTGCTCACATTAGTGATGTCTGACAGCCCGGCTTCACCACCATTCTTAGCCTCCTGCACCACAGGGCTTGGTGTGATCCAAACTGGGCTGATCCACAGTGCTTTGTAAGTCCGTTGCATCCGAAGGAGCGGACATCTTGTGCGGAAACTCGGCCTTGTCCACTTGTTGTGTGGCCTGATTATCTTTAGTCTCGCAACTCTGCATTGCCTCGGGGCTTTGGCGACCAGCGTAATGAGCGAAGGCATTCGGGGTCACGGGCTTTATCTTCGGTGGCCGATCCCCGGGAAGATTGACTACTAGACTGCCGAAAGAGTGCTGCGAGGCGTGAGAAACGGGTCGTGTATCTGGCGCCAATCCCTTGATGTTCTCTTCCGTCAACTTCAGGGCAGAGCTTGCTGCTTTAACCCGAAGGTCGTTGAGTGATTCCTCTGCATTGATTCGCTTGAGATTCCTGGCATTTGCTGTCTGTTTTGTCTGCTTGCTTGGGGAAACCTCTTGTGATCGTGGAACCAAAGCTCGATATGGCGACACAGCTCTAAATTTGAAGGACTGAAGATCTTCAGCAACATGAGTAGTCAACTCCTTCACCTTCTCAATTGCTTTTTTGCCAGTGTTGCTTATCGTTCGGTGGAGACTGGGTTTGTTTTCGGCGCTGCTCTTTTTCCCTGGAGTGACCTTCTCGTCCGTTGGCCTCTCATCGCAAGCTCCGTCAAACTGAGCATATTGCAATGTGGTAACTCTGGCGTATCCACCAGAGGGTTCCGAGGTATTTGATGCAGAGGTTGATTCCTCGTGTTCGGACTTGAATGGACTGTATGGTGGGGATGGCTGAACTAGATCAGGCATACTGCTTTCGGTTGTAAATACCGTTCGACCTTTCAGAAGCATATCCACTTACTTGGCATCCATTTCCTCTCTTCGTCGTTGATCATCTAGCTTCCACATGTCTATGGCCGTCGGTCGTTTCTTGACTGCATTGACTACCTCGCTCATCTTTGGTCGACTTAGCATCAGCATTCGAACGAGGTTGGAATACTGTTTCGGAGGTCTGGAAAGCTCAATATCCATTTCCTCAGATGTATCTGTATCTCTCTCATCAATGCTCGGCCAGTCAGGTTTCAGCCTATGCTCGGCCGAATTACGGCTGCAGTTGCTCTCTCTCAAGCCGCCATTATCGGCCTCAAAATAATCTGTGTCGCTCTCACCAATGTCCATTTCATCGGGATTCATCTTCTGTTCCTCCAAAAGGCGGTGATAGTTCATTCCCTCCAAAGCGGCATTACGAGCCTCTTGATTATGGAAAAAGGGACAAAACCCAAATTCGGCATGAGTACACGTGTACCCAGTATTGAACTGCTTGCAATTCTCAACGGCATATCTTTCCTCGTTCTTGGTCAGAGGACGACCTATGGCTTCGCTCTTGACTCGAATTCGTTCCTTTTTCACAGCCTCTTTCCGTGCCTCTTCCTCTTGTCTTTGCTTGATACTGTCCTCCCGGGGTTGTCGCATAAATGGCTGCTGCGCCTTCAAATCGTCGTAAAAAGCGGCATCGTTATCATTCTTTGCCGAACTCAATTCGCTGCCCGTCTTGACCATGTCAACCATCTCAGTATCAGTCTGGATCGTGGCGAGAGAGTGGTTGTCAGAACGAGGAGTATAGGTAGGACTCTCCACCATTTCCTGCGTTTCCCGCGGCGAGCTTGTGATCTCGTTGCTGTCACTGGTCCGAGCCTTCTTTTGCATACGTCCAGCGAGGCTTGGCACAGGACTAGCGCCCCGCGAAGAAGAACCATAATGATCATCCAAGCGGGATCTCTTTCGGTCATTGTCAACTCCCGTATCATATCGAGTTCCCGCCATGATTTCGTCTATATCGATAGATTCGTCCTTAAGAAGCCTTGCTTTCTTGTCCTCAATCTCCTCCAACTTCATCAATCTTACGTACTTCGGAGTTTGAGAAGGGCTGGAACTCGCAACAGAGGCATTCGATGATTCTTGCGTGAGTCGGCCCTCGCGGAGTCGTGCTTTGCGTTGTTCTTCTCGTCGTTCTGCGCCCTTTTGATCCTCGACCTCTTTTCGCCATCCAAGGTAGTCTTTGCCCTTGTGAGCTTGCGGTGTCCGGATGCCCTGCGCTCTACGCTTCTGGATGATGGAAAGCGGGTCGGTGTTTCTTGGGCACAGTGACTTGAAGTGATTTCCTACTGCCTTGCAGATTTCACACTCGTAGTCGTCCCCTGGGGGGCTATCGAAGGATGGATCCAGGTTGGTGGGGCAGACCTGAAGGTGATGACCTGGATGTTGGGTCAGCAATTGGGACAGGTGCTGGCGGTGGTTACAAAGGTGAAAACATTGCCTTGGAAATGCAGAATTGGGAGAAGAGCATTGAATGGCTGGAAAGGGTAAGGTTTGAGAATGGAGAAGCACGAGCTCTCCACATACCTTTTTTTCCACACCGATTACAGATGTAATTAGGAGGCGGATTGCCCTCATAGTTCTCAGGATGGTACTTCCCCTTCTTCTTTGCTCTATTTGGCTCAGGTCGTGACCGATGTGGTGAATCGCTAGCTCCATGACTTAACCCCTGATTCCTGTACGAATCCCCCAGTGGACGATCCAGCCTAACCGCAAGATCACGCTCTCTAATCCTCACCCTCTCCATCTGACGAGTCCTCTCCATCTCCGGATCAAAAGCCTGCGCAATCTCCTTCGGGCTGGGCGGGTATCGTCTCCACTGCGACCGAAACGGTCCGTTTGCGTCCTTCCAATCCTCTACCGCTGCTACGATTTCGTATACCCGGAAACCACGTGAGCGGAGTGATTGCGTCCAGTGGAGTAGCGTGTTTTGCCAATGTTCTGTGCACTTGGTGGGTTCGCGGCGGTGGACGTCAAGCCAGCGCAGGTAGATGGAGAGGGTTGCGCGGGGGGAAGTGGTTTGCGAGAGGGCTTTGGAGAGCTGGGTTAGCGAGATATCGAGGAGCGCGCTGGACGACATAGAATCAGGATCCGTGATGGTGTATTCTCCAGGAGAATATCTTGAGGATCCCATGGCGCGGCTGTGAGCAGAGATACACGACCCTGACGATGTTGACGCGGAGGAAATTCAATGTCACGAAGAGGCAGGAGAGTAGGCTGGGCTGGATGCGGAAACTTTAGCGAGCTCCTGCTTTGAAGTCAACATCACACTTCACTATTTCAACAGCAGCATTACCTCTTACGAATTCGGATCTGTTCTGCTATAATATCCCTCTTAACCTCTGTATGTGTGAGAATGGTGGTCATTACCTTTTGTTGAAGAGCGTTGAGGTTGGGCTTTGACGGGGTACGGTACAAAGACAAACGACGATGCGGTGAAACCGAAGTTTTCCGGAAGACACAGTAGGCTTCCCGCATGACGGCCCCTCACAATCTCTTGGAAACAACCTTGCGGGGGATGCACAAGCTATTATCTGCGCAATGTCATGGTGGCTTCTTTCTTTAAAATATTTGGATCGTTTATTAGTTTCTCTGTATCTAGGACACAACACCATTGGCCCCCGCTTCTTTCTCCTCCTCCTCTGCACCGTTGACCTTCGTGCCTTCAGAGTGGACCTGCTCCAGAACGTTTTGAATCTCCTTCAAGAATCTCGTGACTTCCTCTTCCGTCCCAACCGTGATCCTCAGGCACCCAAGACACCCATGCTCTTTGCCCCTGAATCTGACCACTACCCCCCTATTCTCCGCTAGCCGTTCGTAAACCATCAAGGCTGTCACATTATCCGGCTTCCCTTGGGTATCTAACATCTCAACCAGTAAAAAGTTGCTTGCTACCCCTCCTCTGAACCGTCCTATCCCAGTGACCTTCGGCAATTCACGCAATAACCTGTCTCGTTGGTTAATGATCTTCCCTCGATTCGCCTGCATTACACTCAAACCACCCTTCTCCAACGCTTGAGATGCAATCGCACTTGTAGGACTGCTGATATTATACGGAGCTTTCAGGTTGTTGAGCAATGAAGCAATGGGCGGCGATGTGAACGCAACGCCCAGCCGTATGCCTGCTAATCCGAACGCTTTCGACAGTGTCTGCATAACCACCAAATTCGGCCACTCCGCAACCCACTCCGCAAGTGACGACCCCTCGGGAGCAAAATCGATATAAGCTTCATCCAAAACCACCACTCCGTTCCAAGTCGAGTGTTCCAAAATCTTCTGTAAATCTACCTTCTTGATTAACGCACCCGTAGGATTGCCAGGCGAGCAGACATATATGAGCTTGATATTCACAGCCTCAGGCCCAGATAACGCGGAGGTGATCGCAGGTACATCGAGTCCAAATTCTGGCGCGGAGAGTAAAGGAACCTTGACGAGCCCAACGTCGTTTACTTGTGCAGAGACGGAGTACATCCCATACGTTGGCGGACAGACGAGGATCTTATCCTTGCTGGGTATGCAGAAACACCGTAGCAGAGCATCAATTGCTTCATCGCTTCCTACTCCTACGAAGAGGTTGGCAGATGTGATTTTTTTAGGTGTGTGGGCGTGGGTATTTCGCAGGTTGCAGAGAAGTTGTTTGAGCTCGTGCTGGTGGGGGTCGGGGTAGCGGTTCAGGCCGAGGAAATTGATCGAGGGGTCATTGGGCTTCATAGATGGAGTTCTCGAAGTATCTAGGGAGAGGGAAGGTCCGTACGCATTTTCGTTCGCATCGAGGAGGATATTTGTCCCGTCGTCTTTGTAGTCACTACGGGAAGAGTGAGTCAAACATCATTAATGAGGGATTGAAAATCTTACTCCCTAGCACAGCGATATGGTTCCAAAGCAAGGATATTTGGACGAGCACATGTCTGCAGATTGAAAGGAGATTTCTTCTCTGCCATTTTCTTTGCGGATGTTGAACAATTAGCGGTGATCATGGAGGGGTTAACTTTTTTGAAGTTGCTGCTCCGAGAACGGAAAGGTTAATTGAGGGGCGGGATCAGCCAATCACCAATCGGTTGCCAGTCCTTGCCTCAGCGGCTTAAGCGAGGCTGAGAATCTTCTCGACGTCCATCCTCCACCATTTAGACAAGTTGCCAAGTTGGACAACGACGTCACTGCTCGCACAGTCTCTTTGCATTTATTCTTGTTACTCTATCATCTTTCATCAAGCCTGTGACTTGAAAGGGAAGATGGACAGCGACATCACCTTCCTGCGCTTTGGAGAGCTTCCGTTCGAGATCCGGGAACAGATATGGCAGTATGCCTTGCCGGATGGCCAAAATGTTATTATCATTAGAGGACCACTGAGATTCGATTCCCGCTATCCTTGTATTGAGAACTCCTGGAATCAAAAGGATCCTTGCAATGGAAATCTTGCTTCTTACCAACCTCCAGCCCTGCTTCACGCTTGCCAGCAGTCTCGGGCTGTAGGATTGAAGACATACCCCAGATGCTTCAATAAGCAACTCGGCAAACCAGTCTTGTTCAACTTATCTAAAGATCTCCTCCTCTTTTCAGACGATCAGTCATTCAACCATTTCCTCAAGACAACATTCAACACATTCGGCATGAATGACTTTGGCCTTCCCGTTGACCTTCGCTTTTTGGGAATATGTGGGCCCATCCGATGCGAACCCGCTCATTACGAGACTACCCACAGTCGACTCTATCTCTTTGACCGTCTTGAAGAGTTGATATTGGAGAATCAAACTCCACTTCCAAATGATGAAGTAGATCTCCCGTTTGTGGAGGACCTGAAGGAGGTATGGGCAGCCAGAAGAACAAAGTCAGCAAAGAGACTCAAAGGATATATCTCTGAGCAGGATCTTGAGCTTCCAAAGGTCACCTTTCTCTCCTTGGAGGAAATTAAGCGAAGAGCAAGACAAGCACCATATTAAGCAGAGAATGGAGACTATCGGAAGCCCGAGATCTTGCAATTATGAGATTTGCGAGTGCGTACCCACCAACAAGGTTGCAGTCTAGGTCGGGGAGGATCTCTATTCCGCTCCCCTTTTGTGAGCCGAGGCCGATCTTTTTCCAACGCCATCACACCTTCGTGTCCTTTTCCAACCAGCATTGCGGAGCACACGATCTCTTGAGAATCTACTTCCAATTTCTCACGGCCGTGTGTCTACTTTTCCGCACACCTCATTGTAGCAGGTTCGCAGTAGCTACTTGCTCTTATCCCCACCGCCTCGCTCAAATTTCCTCAACACCCTCACAATTTCGCTCCCATATTAGTCTCTTTGAATATCAGACGACAGGAGAGATCGACTAGGCGTCATTCCAACTCACAAATTCAAACTTCCTTCGCTCTGATCTTTTACACACAATAAATTCCTTCAGTCGCATCTTTTGCCATAATTTGTATGTCAACCTCTTAGGCAACCATAGCAATGGCAACCAAGTTCACTCGGTCTCCCCCAAATTTCCCCCAGAGATTAGCAGCAGCTAGTGAATGGTCTACACTCTTCTTATTACATCGTGCAGTTGGTCTCTTATCTGAATTTGAGTCTGCTCCTAGGACAAAAGCTACCTTCCTAGTTTGTGAGACGTGCTTGCGCTTGGGGGGAAGGAAGGCGGGGAGTCAATCTATTTGGAGAACTGTTCGAAAATTCATTGAATGAAACTTTTGAGAACTCTTTTACTGTAGCATTTCAACATTGGTGGTTAATTTGAATAGATAATAGGGGAAATTGTTAAGCTCGAGGCAGTATTTTGTGCTCTTCGCTTATTTTGTTTTAACACCCTACTCTCAACACTGGCAAGTCTTGACCTTTCTACAAAATGCAAGGCTCGTTTTTTGGCTATTTATAATTTATTAATTCGGTTCAAATTGAGGTTGTTTAATTAGTATAGTAATATAACATGTATTTGTTGCAAACTATTAAAGTCTTCTGATCGATGTTTGGGAATTGGGTGTCATTTAAGCGAGATAGCAAGTGGAGGTGGATATGAGGGTATAATTATCAGGTTCGCCTTTCCCATACTCTCTGAGCACAAGTTTCACCTCCAAAAGAGATATATTTAATTGAATGAGTCACATTCGCCTGCTCACAATTATGAGCCTAAGAAGTTTCTAAAGTCGCAACCGTAAATCAGGATACAATTATAATAGCTATATTTACTCGTGCATTAACTGGTCATACTAAAACTGTAAGGCAGCCACGTTATACCCTTCTAAAAGTGCTTTCGCCGAAATAACTCAGGAAATTTCTCTTGCTCGGCAAAGTCGCAAATAGTAACGTAGCAAAACACACAATTTGAAAATAAAAATGAAAACTAAGCTATAATCGTAAGCTATAGGCTTAAAATAATTGATCATTTTATTATTATATATATCGCGTTGAAATACATAGTCGAAATGTGAATTTGAAGTACTGCGGGGGCAGGATTTGCTTCTTAAAAGAGTGAGACTTCTCACCTCATGTGCCTTAATAAGGGAACTAGTTGGTCGCCAAAATGCCGCTATAATAATCTTACCGCAAATCCCTGCCTATTTAAACTTTAACCTTACAGGTCCGGGAGCCCATAGACAAAAGCACCCTCGACCTCAACCTTAACCTCATCCAGGACAGTCACGTAATGGTGTCCCATCAACGTGGTCCTTCACAAGACAAGCAACGACCTATTCGCAGTCTCTGAGTCATTACAGTAAATATCGCCGCGTCCGTTTATTTAATGCACTCCCGCAATGTTCTGATCGCTGACAGTCTGCTCGCTTTGCTAGATCAGCATCAACATGGCGAATACCACCCAAGTCACGAAGCTTGAGCACATCGAAGAGCTCCGCACGTTTACCCTCTTTCCGAAACTCCCAGCAGAGATCCGGCTCGTGGTCTGGAAATATGCCCTGGCTGTCCAGAGAATCTTCGTTATAAAGGAAGACCGACACTGGAATTCGGGCACCGCGATTAAGTCCTTTATCATCAGACATCCTTCGCCCGCTCCAGCTCTTCTTCATGTCAACCGTGAATCGAGATGCCTCGCCGAGAAGGCTTACCAACAACCCGCGTTCAACTGCCTCACCAATGCCCCAAGATTCTTCAACTTCGAGGTCGACGCCCTCCAATTTCACTTTTTCTCCAGCCCTCTGTTACTTAATCCAAAAGTTGTGGGGGATTCCACTAAGGTGCAGCACTTGGCTCTCTATGGTGGTGCCTGCTCTCTCTTCTTCCTCTTACCCCTGCCCCATCTTGAGTACACTTTTCGGCCATTTAAGCAGCTCAAGACTTTGACCCTTGTTCCGTACGATTTTCGGGTTGAACAAGAGACAGTGGCAGCTAGTCTTGAGGAACTCTGGAAGAAGCTCAGGACGGAGGCTGAAGTTAATGGTGGTCCTGCTTACCAGAAGCCTGAGGTCACTTTCATGTCTCACCATGATATCGTAAATGCGGAGCGGAGAAGCCATCTGTTGATGATGGCGTAATTGGATGGGGATTTGATTCGAGAGGTAAAGCTTGTGCTCAGCCGTGAGCTGAGGAGGCACCTAATCAGTTATAGCACGGGGTCATAGGCAGACATTGAACCCTTGTTCATTGGGAGATCGGTTACGAAGTACTTGAGGGCCAACTGCAGTCACCTTCAAATAAATAATTCAACCTCCTAAATTCTGTGTCTTTTTGGTGCATCTTCGCATGGCGTCGAAATTTCCTGAAGCAACCCACTCCCTCTCACAACCTCCCTTCCTCAACCACATTCCCTCTTTCCGCAAGATTCAACAACACTGCTTACCCGCTCCTTTCTAACCTCCTGAGTTCCAAGGTCACCCACCTTCGGAATCGGCTTACGATTCGAGGGAATCGAGGACTCGTAGCCTGGAAAGTGGGCGTTGTCTTCTGCCAGATTCCAAAACTTCGAAGGTGAACCGAGACTCTTCCAACGTAACAAAGGCACCGAAACAAGCTCAGAACACAATCAAGTTCCCTCCCATTGCCATCTTCTCAACACGGCAAGGTGTGCTTCCATTCCACTGATGTGCCTGGGGGTTTGAGAGCAGTCTTCTCAGTAAGCGCTCCAAAGTCGTCGCCCCTTAAACTGAACATTGTATTAATCGCCTTACAGGCTTGTCTTCACATCCGTTTCCTCAATCAAACCGAACCCCGTTGCGTCCAATCCCCAATTCAGTCTTCAATTCATCGACCTCGAGAAACTTTGCAATCATGGACAGTGGCAATTCCAGCACTAGCTCAGAGTTCGCACAAGCTATCCCATACATATCGTTCACTCCCATCGCCAAGAAAACTGAAGACAGAGACACAGAGGATGTGGAGCGCCAATTCACGGTCTTCCCCAAACTTCCAATAGAGCTGCGTTTGAAGATATGGAAACATGCATTGCCTGAGCCTCGACTGGTTATACTTTCGCATCACTCTGTTCGTGACTATGACGACGAGCCCGACTCCGACGAGTTCAATTTAATTAGTCTCAAAACTGGAATGAGAATTACTTGTGAAAATGTCAGTATCGCCATGCGGCAAGTCAATTCCGAGGCCCGCGCTGTCGTGTTGGACAATTATTCCCCTCGATTTAAAGACATTCGTGGAGGGCCCGTCTTCTTCAACAATGAGCGGGATGTTCTTTGCCTGGATGAATTGCAAGGATTGCATTCAACTTCAAGTCTGTGGGACCAGTTGGATAAAAACATTGCGCGATCTTTCCAACAGACTCTCGGACTCATCCAGAACGTAGTTTTGATCGACGAGGACATAATGATCTCGTGGTATGGTGGTGCCGTGGAATATCGCATAGGACCCTTCTTCGACGACCTCCGCAACCTTGGCATGGTCAAGGAGGTTGGAGACTGTAACTGCTTGGAGCAGGAGATGATGGCTAATCTCATCGAGAGTATGGCGAAGAGGAAGAAGGATGGACGGCAATTTAAGTCCGATGTGAAAGACCCTAGCTTCCTCAGAGGTTTGGACAAGCCAAATGTGTTCTACTTGACAAGAGAATCGTTCAACGATCTCGAGGATGGCGGCAGCATTTGGTCACTCTAGCCATGCTTCCGTAAATTATGGTTGAACTGGCTGACCGCTCACATAGAAAAGATACAGCGCAGATGAGGTGTTGTCTTTGACTTTTGAATGCAAAGTTCGGAATCGCCGTAGCCTGTTACGTGCATGTGTGACTTCAGTAATTCTTTTCCCCAAGAACATTGGTACTTGAATATTTTCATTCACTAATAATAGTATGCTTCCAGCCATTTTGAAGGAATGTCTCGGGCTTAAAAATACCCCTCTATGCAGGATCGCTTATCAATCATCAATTGCCAGCCAGTTCTCGTTGCTCTGAACCTTCTCTCTTCATTCAACTCGCAAGTATTCCACTTTTCAGCGAACGCTTCCCTGATCCCATTCCAGTCAATTGAATCAGAACCCTTGCAGGCGTGATTTCACCGAGCCGAAGAAATCTTGTGAGTATACGGGTCCTCCCGTCGTGACCGACTCGACTGATCAAGCCGCAAGGTGCCGTGACCGTCCCTTGCAAACCCTTCCCTAGCAGACATTGTGCCACCAACCGGCAAACTCCCCCATCATGGCGCCTGCCAATCCAAACATGCTCGCAAGCAACTCCCCTGCTATTCGACACAGAACTTTCTGGCCCTCCCTCGATACCGATTGGCGCGAGTTCACCAAGTTCCCCAAACTTCCCCCGGAACTGCGTCTTAGGATTTGGTCCCACTCACTTCCAGATCCTAGAATCGTGACAATAGAGCAGATCCTGACACGGCCAAAGGACTACCGCGTCTCCTGCCAAAATCGCGTCCCTGGCACTTTGCTCGTCAATCGAGAGTCACGCGAAGTTGCTCTGAAACGATACACCCTCCGCTTCATGACCTTCGAGAATGTTTACGGACCTCCTGTATACTTCGACTTCAGTCGCGATGTCATATGTCTGAAGAGATGTGACTGGGCTTGGTGGAACGACTTCAACGATGAGTTTAATAAAGATCTGAGCCTGGTGACTAGGATCATGATAGAGAACCTACATTGCTCCCTGAACCACATGATTCTCCGAGCAGAACCGTTTCGTAAACTTTGCAGTTTGGGCTTAGTTCGTGGGAACCTCCGGCCGTGGCTGACGTTGAACGAAGAAATGCGGGTTTTCTCGGGTCTGAGAGCACACTTACAGAGGGCGGAGGGATCAGGCGCGAGGTGCAAGGAGGGGGACGCAAAGTTACTGGAGAGACTGGACGTCTATCTCATTTCCCGCTTTAGTGTGGCTGATCTGGAGCAAGGCGTGAGTGATTGGGAGCCTTGAGACTGCGTCGAATCTATGCAGCGTTTCGCGTTCCTCAGGACCGAATCGCCCCCAGTCTCAAACCAAACACCATCCACAACTACCGACCGCCCATTTTGTCCCTCGATCGTCTTCTCATCAACACACAACCTCGTCGATCAAGATTTGGTAAATGGCCTTTCCACAAATGCGGTTTTCTGTCACAACAACTTAGCCTCTCCCCCTCGAGACGATTTGAGTCAGTATTCCGAGTCCGACGAATCATCATACCTTGCTGTGGACTTTATTCGGCCTCGCAGAGAGTGCCGGAGTGCCACCTAACCAGTGGTGGAAATTTTGTACTGTGCTGTAATTTCGAAATTATTCTTGAGCCCTTCCTTGCTTTCTCAAGTTGTTGAGATATCATCCAGCGGTACCAACCAATAGATGCATTTCAGGAGCACACACCGCTGCACTAAGATGATCATAGAGCTTGCGCCGAGTAGATTTTGTACGCGGGTGGGTGATTAGGGGATCGGCGAAGCAGAGTATCTGAATATTCATTGTGACACGAAGTCGTCAACCTCCATGCCATCGGTATTCCAAAATTGTGAGCTGCGGTGATCCACTGAACACTCCCAACTTTCGATTATCGGGCATTGCAAACAGCACCCCAGACGCTGATTATCAGTGGGAGACTTTCCAGCTATAATTTCATTTGTACGCGGCCCCTATGATTCATCGGCAACAATGTTTACATGCCAAGAGCTCCTGAAACACCGAGTTGACTGAGAGCAGATTAAGATTGACAATGGCTGAGGAAGTAATCTGGTACCGTCCAAATGTTTTTTGAATGCTTTAGGTTAAGCTTCAAAAGCATTTTTCTCTCAATCTTTTCTCAAGAACCGCTCTATATTCCGCTCCGAAATGCCGAACAGACCATTTCTCAAACCCAACTCTTCTCAAGCTCACCTCTACCCTTGACAAAACATCTCAAGATGCATCTCACCTAGTAGCTCTCATTGACCCTCTATATGAGCATTGGAGTTCCCTCTTTCTCAATCCCAGATGGAGTACTCATCTCCTAGCACAAAGCTAAGATCACGTTCTAACTATCTCTCAGCATCTTCCCCTAGGAAATCGTGTTGGTGCCTCTAAGACAGTGTGTCAAAAAAATAATTAAGGTAATTAATTATATTTAATTAAATTAATTTTCTAATTAATTATAATTTGATTATCGACTTCCAAAGAAAAAATTAATTATTAGACTAATTATAATTAAATATATTTAATTATTTTTAATTATCACGTGAAAGTTATATAAAGTTATATATATATCAAATTCTCTTCTTTTTCTTTACATAATATATAATTAAAGTATAAGAGAGTAAAGGTGAGTTAATTTCCTAAGAAGAGAGAAGAAGAGTAAGGTAATTTATATATGTGAACTATTTGCTCTGGATATCACATAACTGCACCACGTGAGTAGGAGAGCCGAAACCCCTACTATAGTACTTATTTATAAAGCTAAGTAAAGCGAGCAAAGGTAGCATACTAGCTATTAAGCCTATTATAGTAAGGTGGCATCTAAATTAGGCTAGATTAAACTTTATTTTTGCGCTATAACACTTGTGCTTATCTTTATAGTTAAGTGGAATACCACGTGACCAAATAATTAATTATATTTAATTAAATCAAGTAAATAATTAATTATAATTTAATTACTACGATTCTGACTTAATTTAATTTGATTACCGGCCAATAATTATAATTAATTAAATTATTTGACACACTGCTCTAAGAGGCATCTTAGGTTGGTTGTTCTGGGAAGGGCAATCCTTTCATTTGGGACCTATTGTTTCGCTCTTTATAAAGGGACACATTATTTCCTGCCAAGGAAAGATACAATCCTCACCCTGGCAGCACACGCGGAAGCCGAGAAATGCTCTTCTCATGCATCAGATCTCATATCTTACATAAAACCCGTAGCACTTCGACTACACCCGGAACGGAGGAGTCTGATGCGTGACCCGAGTTTTGACAAATTCCTGACAATGCCCTCGAACAGTTAAGCCAAGAACAAAGGGCTTTGACCGTAAAAGCGGGGCCGCTTCGCTAGCCCCCGCCACTGTGGTCAACGATGATGAGGGGGAGAGTGCTAAATAGTCAGGACATGAAAGGACTCAGCTGTATTGAGTTGAAGTGGAATATGGCAGAAGGTCGATCTTTTGTGGCGTTATCTTAGCTAAACAGAGGTACTTCCCGATTCTGACAGAACAAATCATCGACAAGGAAAAGTGCTTGTACAGCAACAACGCAAAATTGTCGAGTTGTTCTCCTAGCCTAAGAGTCTTTGAACTCATAGAACATATGGAAAATAGAGCCCCGTGTACCCGTTTTACTTAGCAACGGAGATTGCTTGCATTATGCTGTTATGTAACTTCTGTTAAAAATTGGCTGTTCTCCATGCCGCCATTGTTTAATACTCAGGTATAAAGTTAGACATCAATCTTGGGGTCTTGACTCTCAAACTACTTACTTGTCTCCAAATCAGAAATCACATCAGGAAATATGGCGAACACACTTTCCACCTTTACGAACTTTGGCGCCCTGCCAAAAGAGCTCCGGCTCTTGGTGTGGGAGCAAGCCGTCAATAGCATCGAACCAAGCTCTGTGGTCATCGAACCCATTCACAAAGTGACTCGGGAAGGCACAATCTTTGTTGATACCTTCAGAGGATACAAAGCCCGTCCATCAGACGTTTCTCCCGTAATGCTACACACCAGCTCGGAAGCACGAGCCGTAGCACTGAAAAGCTACCGTCGCATGTTTGAAGACACAGCCCCTCCAAGTTTCCCCATATACTTCAATCCCGATCGCGATAGTCTGCACCTACGAGACTGCGACCCCAAATGGGGTCGCAGAATTCCCTACTGGCCGAAGGCCCGTGAAGAGCTCGCTCTCATCAAGAATCTTGTCGTTTACGACAGCCGTGACTTCCCGCTAAAAGGGCCTGCTACATATCCGTTTGGCCTGTCTGCCTTCGAGTCCCTCGAGAGTCTGAGTATACCCAGCGGTCGAGGCGACCCTGCGACTGCCATGAAGACGCTCGTGGCTCGGAAGGAAAAAACATCCCCCAAGGCTGCGAAAATACTCAAAAATTTATTTTCTTATTTCCCTCTTCCAGAGGCAGAAGATCCTGCGGTTGTGGAACAATACGAGAATTGGGTCACGGCTTTCATGGCGAACTTTTGGACCAAAAAAATGCATCCGATACAGATTGAGGGTGGCAAGCCGGTCACGCCTCCGCCGAGACTTATCTTCCTTACCTGGGAGCAAGTTGAAGCTTTCAATGAGCAAACGCCGAGTTTGGAAAGGACCCGAAACCATTATCCGCTGATTACGCAGAGTTTGCGTTCCTATATCTCTTATCTCCGTATGAAGGCATGAAGTAACACTCTCTCCATAATGGAGCAGAAATAGAGAAATATAACTACATCACAAAAATAGCACATGCCTTCGACTTTCAACTTTATCGCAAGAGTGACAGGTGAAATCTATTCCCTGTTGTCGGAGACCGGTTCTCCGAGTCCTAACTTCCCGCCCCCTTTCAAGCAATTCAGGGTAAGATGTATAATAATTGGCTACTCTCAACGTCTCCAGCATGTCCAGAAGTTCTTGGTTAATCCGCTTTGTATCATCTGTGAATTGTTTTAACGCATACGAGCACCCTTCAGGAACAAATATTGAATCGCTAAGGTGATGGATATCATGCGCAACGGTGTCCAAAATTGATGGTGTCCTCCGACGCAGAAAATGCCGACTTGTAAATCTTCCGCGACTCTCCGATAAATTTGGCTGCGAAAGATAATAACTTGCACCACGTTGACGGCCACTATCAGCTCGGAAAGGGGGTCAATAACCACGTTGTTCAATTTAACATGTAGAAAAGAGACGTCAACAGACAATCAATGTCGATGGACGGTATCTGGGGCCTCGAAGAGGCACGCAGCACGAGGCCTCAAATGCCATGACAACAATATCTCGCCATTATTCAGGCTGCACAGACTGGTGATCAAAGCCAAATTCTGATGGTGTTCACTGTTGTCACTATCATCTTTGTTGGTGCTCCCTACGTAACCCCCGTCCCCGCTTTTCAGGGAGCGTCGCTGACAACACTACAGTACCACCAAGCTACCCCTCAGTTTTTGGGCTGCCATTTTCGGCATGAATGCTAAAGAATTTTCGGATAACCCCCTCACCCTCAGGATGGAGTTCACTTATATGAGTAGGTTGTTCATTACGTAATTTTGTCGTCTTTGCACATCATTCCAAGCACGTGCTAACTAACGTGCCAAACTTTTAAGTCCCAATATCTGTTGGAATGAGCCTTGTTATCCTGATAGTCGCGTTTAACAACCCACTTCGGAAGAGCGTTGCGAACTTGTTTTATATTCGTTGGGTCCCAAATGGGGAAGGGAGTTTAAGTACTAGGTAAGGTCGAAAAAGGAAGAGAAGTTACCAAGCAGGAATAATATACACCTAGGATATTTGGATCTGTAAGAAAGCAGAGAAGATCTTAGCAATATGTGTACAATTTTGACCTGGACTTCGTCGCAGGTAAGAAAGAAGGCTGGGGCTTCTAGAATGATGGCCTAGGACTCTGTAGGCCGTTGTGTGGCACGGGAATACACAAGTCGAACTTACGTAAAAGGCGTTTTTTTAGCGAGTCTCACCAAATTTTGGCCCTTGCGCCATCCTTGTCGTTGCAACTTTGCAATTTGTATCGTAATACCAACGATGTCAGCGATTGTCATTGATTGTTGCCGGGAACAGAGACAATCTTCGATGCACAAGAATCGAATCAGAATACGATTTCTAAAGCCATTTGAAACGAAGGAAGTCTCAAGTGAGATGAATGTGAGTCTTGTAATTTGGACAATTAAAAACTCCTGTCACTTCAACTCATCTTAAGGAGGGAACCAAGCCCATTGGCTCATAACAATAATTGTATACAATAATAGCAAGCTGTGCCACTCGCAGGAGTGCAATACATGCTTGTCGCCTGCCAATAATCTATATTTCTCCAAAAGAATCATTAGTAAAATGATTAGAAAGCAGACAGTAAAATGACTAAATAGCCAGATAGTTGTCGGGCGCTTGAATGGCTAGATACAATATCGCCTCCAATGCGGATGCATTCATTGAATGCCTAGAGCAAAGAGTCGCTAAACTCCTCCGACCCGAGGTGAGACAGGGATATACCGCTGTTCTGGAAGTACTAAACGAAGACCAGACCAGACTTTAACGTCATTTAAAACTTCGTTTGCTGCACGTCAGAGATGCAGTTTGCAGGGTATACACAGCAATGCACGGCACCGGGATTGCTCCTTGGATGCCGTCGCCGTCGGGGTAAATGGCAAGTGCCGAAAGGTTCGATGTCGATGTAAAGATCGACCGAATCTGCGATCTCAATCGCGCGATGCATGAACGAAGTTCTTTTGGGGAACTAGGTAATGCTACTTAGCGGTTGCGCAATATCTGCGCGGAATAAGAGCCTGTTCGATGTATTTCTAAGAAAAGGTACTTCCTCACTTTGAAGACCAGGGGTCTTGATGGGCGTTAGTCAAAATACAGGTGCGAAGCTTCCCGTACATACTGTGTAATCTTTGGGCGGTCCCAGAATGTTTTCTCAATTCTAGGCCTTTCGCCCTTTCCTGTAGGGCCATACGGGTATCGTTTTTGATGGTACAAGGGCGAATTCTGTATGCCCATCCCCGCGCAGACGCCAGGATTCCATGCCCAGTCTGTCTACCACACATACCTTCATTTCCGTTGCCAATCTGAACCCGAAGGCAATCAAATTATTGGTCTTTGGGAAACCATTTCCAGCCCCAAATGCCCTCCATGATCGATGTAGAGGACCGGCGTCTCACTTTTTTGAAGACCCGAATCCCGTGATGCCCATACTAGCCATCATGTCATCCTCATCATGCTCGCCCTCAATCCTGACGTCCTCTCCATATTCTTTCTTGACTTTGGCCTCTTCCTCCCTCTCCCGTTTTTTCTTCTCCACAAGCTCTCTCCTCTTCTCCCTCCTCTGTTCCCTCTCCTTCTCCTCCTCCTCCCTCCTAAC
Organism: Hyaloscypha finlandica; assembly: GCA_021399475.1. Lineage (NCBI taxonomy): Eukaryota > Fungi > Ascomycota > Leotiomycetes > Helotiales > Hyaloscyphaceae > Hyaloscypha > Hyaloscypha finlandica. The sequence continues at coordinate 70,195 of JAJTUR010000136.1, forward strand.
CTCCAGCCTCTCCCCAAGCGTCTTAACATCCCCCTTCCTCTCCTCCTCCATCCTCTCCCACAGCAACCTTATCCGATCATGTACCTCCTCGACTGTGGCCCTCTTCACCTCTCCCGTCTGCCCAATCGCCCGTAAATGCTGCATGGAATTCTCATGCTCGACCCATTGCAAATTATCCTTAAACGTTAAGTCACAATCCGCACAGTAGAATCCCGCGCCTCTTCCTCTCTTGCCCGTCGCTGCGCCCGCGGGCATGAGCACCACCTTGCCGACATTGGAGGAGACATCGAGTCGTGAGGCTCGTGCTTGCGTGAGCACTTCGTCGCCGGTTAAGGGGGCGTAGTATTTCTTGCCAGCGAGCTTGGCTTCGTAGCGGAGCTTGGATTCTTCTTTTTCTTTTGCTTCACGGTCGGCTGCCTTTTGGGCGTATTCGGCGCGGTCATATTTCTTGCGGAAGTCGGTATCGGATGCTGCATTCTCATAGGCACCCTTTTTTGAAGACATGGCTGGGGATTCTGGTTGTTCGTTGTTTATGGTGGAGTGGATGGTGGATGTTCGAGAAGTCGGTTGTGAGAGGGCGGCTCTGCTCCCAGCCTCAGCCTGAACCATGCTCGATGCGGCCACGCAATCTAAAAAAAAACGCCCCCCACTTCCAGCCCATCCCAAGGAGCTGATCCCCGATCGCCTCCGGCTGGCTGCCTCGTCGCGACTGTGGCTGGAAGAACAGCCCGCACCGCCACACCCGCCCACCGGCCCCAGATGGAAATTTTGGGGGGTTTGCTCTGTTTGCACGCGGGGCAGAAAATCTTCCCCGAAGCTCTGGAACAACCAGCCACTTGACCTCAACAATACACGGCAAATGCTATACCTAATAGGCCTCGGTCTCGGCGATGAGACAGACATCACAGTCAAAGGGCTCTCCATTGTGAAGAAAGCAGCGCGCGTCTACCTCGAAGCCTACACCAGCATCCTGCTCGTGGACAAGGCAGTCCTCGTTCGTCATCCTAACCTACCCCGCCAAAGGCAGAGCTGACGCTGATGCGTAGTAGGAGCAGTATTATGGCCGAGAAGTGATCCTCGCGGATCGCGAGTTGGTGGAAAGTGCTAGCGATGATATTTTACACGATGCGCGAAATGTAGATGTTGCGTTCTTGGTTGTTGGAGATCCGTTTGGGTATTCCCCCTTTAACCCTCCTCCCCCTCTCCCAAATGACCATAATCTAATAAAAAGGTTTAGGGCAACGACGCACACTGACCTCGTCCTGCGAGCCCGCGCCCTCAAGATCCCAATAACCAGTATCCCGAACGCCTCAATCATGTCCGCGATCGGCGCCACTGGCCTGCAGCTCTATAACTTCGGACAAACAGTTTCCATGGTCTTCTTCACGGAAACCTGGAAACCCGCTTCCTTCTACGACCGTATTCGAGAGAATAGGGAGATTGGACTACATACGCTGGTATTGCTGGATATCAAGGTTAAAGAGCAGAGCTTGGAGAATATGGCGCGGGGGCGGAAGATCTATGAGAGTCCAAGGTATATGACGGTGGGACAGTGTGCGAGTCAGATGCTTGAGATTGAGGAGGTGAAGAGCGGGGAGGGGACAGGAGGTGTTTATGGGGAGGAGAGTTTGGCGGTGGGCGTGGCGAGGATTGGGGGGAAGACGGAGAAGTTTGTTAGTGGAACGTTGCAGCAGCTTTGTCTTGCTGATCAGGAGCTGGGTGGGCCGTTGCATAGTTTGGTGTTGTTGGGAAGGAGGACGCATGAGTTGGAGAGCAAGTATGTAAGGGAATTCGCTGTGGATAAAGAGGGCTGGGATAGGATTTGGAAGAGAGATTATGAGGGGAGGCAATGATGAATAGAATAAAAATGGCTTCATTCTGGGTATCCCTATGCTCACTGTTGACCATAATAACAACTGTTCCGCCGCCCCCTTTTCCATCCAACGCCATGCTGAATATGTCATTTAAACCAAAAGCCTCATTCCTGAGGAACGTTCTTCCTCCTCCCAACAGTGCCGAAGAAGCCTCTCAATCCCGCACTTCTGGGTGTCCTCTGCTCCTCCTCGTCCGTTTCTTCCTCACTTGTCCTCCCCACATCCATGCTCGGAGCAGCCCTCTCTTCATCCCCACAAACAACCACAAACCATCCAATATCCGCTCCCTTCTGCAGCCCATCCCTCAACTTCTCAAACCAGCCCAACCTCCTACTCTTCCTTCTGATTTCCCTCGCACTCATCACACCAGTCGGTAGTCCAGGACTATTCAAATCCCCACTCGCGCCCACAACCGGGGTTCCCGGCGTGCCAGGAGACATAGGACTGGCAGGACTATTCAACGGCAGCTCCTCCGCCCTCTGCCGTGCTTCATACTTCGCAATCTCCTCGTTAACAGAAGCGCCAAGCTTCACCTCGACCATATAGTCCCCAACATACGCATACGGCTGGCTCGTCGAGGAAAGATCATTCGGATCATACTGCTCGACAAACTTCACCACGCTCCAATCGTTAAATGTCGGTTTGTTCTCTCCTTTAGAGTCCCGACTCGCAGAGGTTGTCCGAGAAGTCCCGGATTCTGAACTGGTAGTGACATGGTGTCCATTCCCATTCCTATTCATCCCCTTCGCCTCCAACTTCGCAGGCCGACTCTTCCGCCCCAACGAGCCTAAGCTCGCAATACTCCCCTTCTTCTTCGTTAGCGCCTTCAGTTTCCCATCTTCACTTTTGGTTATAATCTTCTCGGTCGGGGCAGGCAGAGCGTATGAAGCAGGCGGCGGGTTTGATGGAGGCAGGAAGTCGTAGAGGCTGTAGAAGGAGTTTAAAAGCGTGACGGATGTCGCGGGCGCGACGACCCATTCCGGGGCGGCGTCTTCGAGGTCGTGTAGGATGATGTGGATGCGGATGTTTTGGCGCTGCCAGCGGAAACCGTGGACGAGGAAGGTCGGCATTCTTATTTCTTTGCGTACTAGATGTAGAATGGATTGACAGAGGGGAAGAAGCAGATTGATATGCGAGGATATTTGTCACGGAGACGCGTGGTGAGGTGCGGATCGCTGCTTCCCGGCTTATGTTCCAACGAGTGAGGTGAGGCTTGAACACAGCCTTCCTGCACGCGTATCAGGCTGCAGCAGTCGATACGAGCTCTGACGTACGGAGTCTGTCACTTCAATGGATCCGATAGTCCCTTTCGATGCACCGGATGCTCTAGGGTAGGTAAATGCTCAAAGGTTGGCGAGCACTGAATATATATTGTGGTGTTTGGAGGAGGGAGCTCATGTTTAATTTGGGTTGGCGGGGCAGATCAACGTGCATTTGGCTCCTTTGGGGATGGCGCCCGTTGCCATTGTTTCACCACGCAAATTGGGGGAACTTCCTTCTTCTGAGCAATTTCATGAGATCCATCAGTCCAAGTGGTCTGTTGAAGAGGAAGAGTGGACTATGGTGGAGTGTTGGGGCTCAGCTGCTATTCAGCGAAGTTACTCTAATGAAACCTGTTTTAATCGTTATCTCCTTCATCTCCACTTTCTTCTTCACCTCCACTTCCTTCTTCGTCTCCACCGACTTCAGCTAGAGCGTCGTGCATCTTATGATCAAACCCCATAGCGAGGTCCTCTTCATCTTCTGGGCTGCGCTGCGGGCAACCGTCTACAATTGTGAATGTCGAGTCATAGAACACTTCGGGTAAAAACTGGTCAGAGATTCGCCTTGCTAGGGTGAGCAGCATTGATTTTCGAAGGTATGGGCCTGGTGTAGCCCAGATGTAACCTCTTGCCTCAACACGACGCAGCCATTCTACATTTCCCAGCTTCTGTTGGTGTAAAAAGGTGATTACATATCGCAGATATAAATATCTGCGAGCTGGTCGGTTAGGTGTGAGGAATTCGAGAGTCTTTCCGTCGATGTCCTGAAGCAATTGTCAGCATAATTTCATTATTTAGTAAACTCGGGCTAAGGATTCAGTAAACATACTCCCCACTTTAGTCCGGTGCCAGTCGTGTTGGAGGCAATCGAATGATTCACCAACACACATCGCCAAACAGGTTCTTCTCCGGTCTTCGGCTTGTTGGGAACGAGCACAATCCAACCATTGTCTAAGCCGCCTTCAATGACGTTGTGAAGTGTAATTCCTTCGCACTTAGATTAGAAATGTGCTCAATGAGAGTTAAAGAGTAGCAAACATACCATTACGAGGCTCAGATAGAACAGTTTCACGAACGCCAAAGAGATATGCAAGCTCGTCTGACTCGAGGGATTTCGGGACCAGATGGGCACACTTGACGGATTTCTCGGGCTGCCATCCAGTGAGATGACAATATTTCTCAACCAATCCAGAATCCGTACGTCGTATTGCACCGTAGAATGGGAGTACCGCCTTTGAATATGCACTCTGATCGAATTTCTTTCCTTTTCTCTGCTTGCCAGACGCGGACATGATCTTCGCCATCAACACAGAAGAGTATGCACCCTCGATAGTAGAGTATTGTGGCAAAACTTCATCAATATCCTCCGAGATTATCTTCTTCTGGCGCCTGAGAGTTATTAACTCTCGCTCCTTTTGGTTAACTTCCAACTCTAATTCTTTTACGGCATCGTCATAATCTTCATCGGCTAGAGCTTTGCGTTTTTTGGCGTTTTCAAAATAGTCTTTGAACTTGCTATTGACAGCGAGATCGGCCGAGATGCTCTCAATCTTCGCATCGAGGAAATCATTAGTAGAGCTTGTGGTCGATAGCTGAGATATTGCAGTCATGGCGGATGCTGTGCGCTTGGATAATATCTCCATGTCCTTTAGACCGGATGGTGGGACGATGGAACTATAGCGCTCGGGAATTGGGGCCTTGGATGCCATAGTGTGGCGAGGTTGGGAAATGGAGATTTTTGAAAGAGAGGAAGAAGATTCAGAGTCGAAAAATTGGGATCTTTTAGTGGCTCCCAACGCAGTCCAAACAAAAACGTTTAGTGTTTGGACTAATACCCGTTCGTACCTTCCCTACGAACGGGTAGTCGGACTTGACGTCGCGCTACCCCTTTACTATTACAGCTAGAAGGGGTCACCCACCAACCTCCCAAACCCGCCTTCCCGCCCACACGGTACACCTACCCCACTAATTTTTTTTCGATTTTGCAAAGTCTTTGGAAAATTCTAAAAACCTTCCACATTATAGAGAATGCTCGAAATATTGCGAATCTCGTGTTAATTCTTCGAATTTGTAGCGTTAACGTCTCCAATTCAAGTTGAGCGGGAAGGGGGTGTGGGCGATTGGTGAGTGACAATGCGCACGCCAGTTTTAGCACCAAATCTGTGATCTATAAGTTCTGCAACTTTTATCTCTAACTAAGCGTTTGTTTCGCTCGTTAAGGTTGATTTAATTTGCATAAATCCACAGGACCCTCTTAAACAAAGTAAGCAAGTCAACAATATGGATTTTGTCTATAATCGAGCTTCGTATGTTCTGGTCTGGCTTGCATCTGAGGTAAGATTACCAACCAGGACTCCAAATGCTCGCCTCGGCAACACACACGAACAATCTTGGTCTAACGACGACGTCGAGAAGTTGCGCATGTGGGTCTCGTCCAATCCCTATTGGGAAAGGCTCTGGATTATCCAAGAATTCGTACTCGCAGTGGGCTTGAAAATTTGTGTTGGGAATAATATATGGACCTTCGAAAAGTTTTTGAGCCTAATGGGCATTGCAGTTATATTCAACTTTAACCTGCAGGAGAAGAGGGTAGAGAGTATCAGACGAGTATACAATGGACAGTACGAGTGCATCGTACAGCTGTTAGATGAAGGTTCGAACGGCATAAGCGGTCGAGTCAACTTGAGTCCGTGCTGAAAAAGTTCCAGTATACACAGGGCCAAGACCGGCGAGACAAGATTTTTGGCTTCCTTGGCATTGCTAACGATTACCACGATGGCTCTCTCCAAGCCGACTATACCAAGCCAATGTCCGAAGCCTTTGCTGACGTTCTTTGCCATTTCTGTCGATCAGGCAACCTTCAAAGCAGTGTGACTCGGTGCTTTGACTTATGACGACGTTCACTGCTCTCTTTGCACTCGGTCTCATATTTTTCTCAACTTCAAGCTCAAGACAGGAGATCTTTCTGGCAACTATTGGGCCGGTATTTTCCTTTCCAGATAAAGCTATGAGCATGGTGCTGATCAGAAACGTGCAGTTTCTCTGCGGTTATGGTTGTCTTTGTTCAGAGCCAGGTTGTTCCACAGTAGAATGGGCTACGCAAGAAAGAAACGGCTCTCCGAATCGCTCACATAATTTGTTCAAAGAGCTACGTCGACGTTTCATTATTGAGGGACAGGATCGCAAGATATTGTTAATTGGTAAGCTTGATTCACCTCCATGACTGACCTGAATTATTCAACCAACTGAACACGTGATGAGGAGAGAGATCCCTCTATTTGAACATCTACCCATTGAACACAGAAACCTCTCATCTCCCATCACACTCTGTACGAAAACAAATGCTAGCAATTATGCATACCGAGTCGCTGCAACGCCAAAGTCTCATACCCAGTATTAATCAACAACCTACTCCTCGACTCCTGACCTCGCCTCACTTCTCCGCCACCGCAAACGGCAACTCCTTCGGCTTCCCAAACGCCGTACACGGAGAAAACCTCCACGCACCCCTATGCCTCCTCATATACCAATAATGGCACATATAAGGCACGAAAAACGGAAAGGGAGGCAGCTGATCCCTGGCATACGTGACGTCCAGGCTCCCCAACCCGCACGGAAGGACTCGATACTACTCTCCCATTAGCAATCCATTCGCTCAACCACAAGGAACAATTAGAAGACGCACCATATCCATCGTCCCATCTAAAATCTTCTTCTCCATATCATCCCACGCCGTCTTCAACTTCTCGCCCCCATATTTATCCAACGCCAGCAGCGTCGGGATCTCCTCCCTCAAATGCTTCGTCAGCGCCGGCGTAAAGCTTTCTAGTATCCCCTTAAAAACTTCCCTATCCCAGTCCTCCGGCTTGCAACTATACACATACTCTTTAAACCTCTCCAAGCCCTCCTCAAACGCATGGTGTTGGGCGAGACTCGTACCCATGATTCCTTTTTGCCCGGAGTACGCTTCGATGGCTGTGAAGAGGTACGTTTCCTCGTGGTGGTGGTGCGAGTGCACCATTTCGTGGAAGCATTGGCAGTAAGTGAGGAAGTCGGCGATGTCGGTTACCTGGATGAGTTGGTAGTATTGCAGGGTGATGGCGTTGAGGGTGCGGAACATGGCGTTGTGGACGCAGGACATGCCAGTTGCTATTTCTATTGTTTCTTTGGAGATCTGTGTGCGTTAGTTGCTGAGTTATGAATTTTGGGGCGATTGCGAACTCCATCTGTGGCTGTGGGCGAAGGCATAAGGGGGAACGGTTGGTCTGCCCATGGTTTCGTCATGGTGGATGAGCGGTTATCTAGTTCTATTGATTTTCAAAGAAAGCACTTAGAGGGGAAATCGAAATGGTTAGGAGATCAACGAAAATGAAAGAGTGATCAAGATTTAAAGATTAAATTCAATCATGATGGGAATAATAATTCCATTTGGGAGTGGGTTGCTGCAACCTGCTGACGCTGATTAAAGCTTCAAATTCGTTGGCCACTCAGCCTTTGATATTTGCTTTCTCCTACAAGGGTGGCAGGGCTGAGGTCGATCATTTTCGTACGCGGCACTGGCCAGGGTCGTAACCGTACCCAACCGGAGGCCTGAAGATGAGTCGTGGAAACGGCTGCATGGAGCCGCAACGTCGCTGATTGGCATTTTTGCCTCACTTGCAGCTTATCTCAGTCCATCGAGTTAGGAGCGGCCGACATCATTTCGGGTCAAACCTTAATCTTGACAGGCTGGGGGCGTTAACGCGGTGCCCGTTGCATTTCAGATTTCGGGAGAGCCGAGTGAAATCGAAACAGCTCCGATTGGATGTTATGCACTTTCCCAGAACAGCTAGCAAGTATCAGAATGTTATCCAGATGCCCCCAAACGCCTTAATCGTCCGACTGTTGACAAAGACATCGCCGTCAAATGCTGACAGGTAAGATTACTTCCAACATTGAAGTAACGTTGTAAAACCCCATGCGCCTTGCCAGAAGATTCCAAGAGAGCACAGGCCTGAAGCCTGAAAAAAGAACTCATACTGAGACACGCGTATTTACTGTTCTGACAGACGGTTCTGTCGCGACAGGAGGAACCATATCCTGTACAAACTCTCGCACTTGCACCACATCTTCCATAATGCCAGAGATAACATCTTTGAGTCCATCTTTGTAGTGCTCCTGATCTTTCTTGAAACTCTCCATGGATCGAAACTTCGAGGATGTCTCCTTTTCAAACATTTGAATCCAAGCTGACTGCTGTTGCATGATCTTCAACTGCTCCATGATTGATCTCTCGAAGACCGCGGCTAGCTCTGCACTCCTTTTCTCAAACATTGCTGCTTGCCGTTCCGTGATGTTCTTTAGCTGCTCTGTAGTTTGTTGCTTAAAATCCTCCATCTGTTTCGCCGTCTGTTGAAAGTGCGCTGCCATCTGGTCAGTCATTGCTTTCTCGTCCTGTTGCCGGGCGTCTCTGAGCAATTGGCACTGTGATTCCAAATCGTGTATACTTTCGTCTTGCCACTCGACCGCCTTCATAAGTTCCTTCGACTCTCGGGTGTTCCCTTCAAACAGCGATTCTAGATCGTGTATTTTTTCGTTTTGCACCTTGATGACCTTCCCCAAAGCCTCGATCTCCTCTCTCCTCTCAGCAAGGTCTGAGGACAGGTGGTTCTTTTCAATTTCTGCATTTATGACCTCCCTCAATGCTCTGATTCCCTCAGTGCTCTCAACAACCTGAGATTTCAGAACATGGATCTGCGCGTTTTGCGCTTCAACCATCTTTTCAAGACACGTCCTCTTTTCAGCAACCTGTAAATCCAGCTCACGAATCATCACATTTTGTCCTTCGTTGTTTTCCTTAAGATCCTGGATTTCTCCAGAAAGCTGCGAATGCCGCTCCTTGAAGCTCTCCTGAAAATCATTCACACGTTCCGCAATGTCTTCGATCTTGTTGATATTTCTCTGGTCCGACCGGGCGAGGAGAGTACTTATGTGTTCAAGTTGCCCTTTGGATTCCACTTCGAAGCTTGCCATGCGACTGTCTATATTTTGCAACTGTTCCTTGCTCTTCGCCTCGACCAAATTGACGCGATGGTTTACTTCCCGAGAGAATTCTTTCTGCTTCTCCTCCGAAGAGGCAAGAATATCTGACACCAACTCCTGCTGCTCGACCTTTTGTCTCTCAATTGCGGCAAGTGAAGCGTCAATACGTTCTTGCTGCTCTTTGTTCGTCTTCTCCATCTCCTGCACTCGACCCTCTACAAAGGATGCACGAACGTCTTTCCGAGAAGCATCGTTCTGAAGAGCCTTGCCAAGGACGCTGAACGCACTTACCAAGTCTTGCGGTGGCTCCTGTCTCTGATTGGCAAATACCATGAGTGGAGCTTGAGCCATGTTGAAATCTATGGTTGGAATAGTGGTGGGGATACTAGGGAAATAGCATTCTGAGGGACTCAGCTTTTCCTGTCGACGAGTGACATTGATCAGATGGGCCTTGCTTCTCAAATGTGTCATGACACCGCCGATCTTTCGGTTTGCTGTTGGCCTGAACGTCTTCCCGTCGCAATCTAAGCATTTGACGAGTCCATTCTCAGTTATAATCGAGGATTCGGAATTTTTCATGCGGAGCTCATTGACTGCATCTTTTAGCCAATTTGGGGAGTTGTCCTAGATATCTTATCAGATTTTCAATCCCCAATGGAGCCCAAACCATGACTTACCGTCCTCTCCTCCTTGACGATTCTGTGCTCCATATGCCTGGGAGATCTCTGCTGGGACGGAGAGTTACAGGTGCCAGAAGGTGCAGAACGCCTTCGTGAGGCAGACAGAGGCGTACCTAGTCTGTTTATTCTCCGCCACGTGGTCGAATTGGGATATTTGCCCGGACTGATAGGATCGACGCTGCTCGAGGAGTCACTCGCCGCGATCTCCAACACCTTCCGGCGCTTCCTGCTTGGTGGTCTAATAGGGTCCTCATCTTCTCCCTCTTCCTCTACATGTGTCTGTGTCATGGGAGCTGCCTCACGTGTGATTTCGGTGTAAGCGTCTGCATGCCCTGAATCAAGGAAGGAATTAGAATCGGTTTTCCGAAACCAATGGGGAGAGCCTCACTTGTTGCCTCGATTCTAGCAGCCTCCTGTGCCTCTTGCTGTCTCATTGCCTGAATGTCCGCGTCTTCCGCAGCCTGGCTTTTCTGGTGTATTTCCGCAGGATTCGCCACATCATCATCCAGCTGATCCTGCTTCTGTCCAACCCCTCGATTGTGAACTACTTCTTCAGCCTGATGGGCCTGCTCTCTCTCCGGTTGGTCATCGATAACTTTCTCTACCCAGCCATCTTGCCGTCTCTCGCCCATGTCCAAGTCTTCCTCTGCCTGATCCTCCATTTGATTCATCGAACGAACCAATTGCTGCGCCAACTGCTGGTCGAGCTCTTCGTCAATGTGCTGATCCATATCCTCATCCTCAATATCTGGGCTAGTTTCCTTCTCAAGAGCCTCCAACGCCTCCTGTGTACTCCGCGGGTCTTCGCTCGGCTGGCTCGCACTCGGATTGTTCTTGTCCTTAATATTGAAGTACGGATCCAGACGAAAAACAACCTTTTGATTCTTGTTCACCGGCTGCAACATAGAATCTTCAACCATGCGCCTGATTACCCCCTCAATTGACTTCTTCTCAGTTCTGATAGCCTCGGGATCCTGCAGGTCGGGAGAGAACCGCTCCAGGCACAGATGGATCAGAACTCGGCCTGGCAGACCGTCGTTCTCGGCGAAATCTTGGTCCTGAATGTGTCGCACGATGAATCTTCGTATGGCAGTGTAATTTTCGTACGACATTTCGAGTTATTGATGCAATTAAGTGGTTTGTTGGTAATGAGGACAAGGGGGTGAAGTCGCGATTTGCGACGCGTTGCTAGTAAACAGTTAAACGCGATTTTCGGGTCAAATCCACCCCAAGCATACACCCAGGAGGTTAAGGTAGTCAATCTTGGCATAGAAGGGATCACCCACCAACCGCCCAAACCCCCTTCCCGCTCAACTTGGATTTGAAATAGTTCGAGTATTCTCTATATTCTGGATTTTTTTTAAAGTATTTTCTAAAGACTTTGAAAAACCGAGGAAATTTTGGTGGGGTAGACGTGGGCGGGAAGGGGGTTTGGGCGGTTGGTGGGTGATCCCTTCTAAGGTTACAGCTATATGCGAAACTAGCTTTAATTCCGATTTTTTACCGAACACCAAAACCCGCGTCGGGAGCCACGTCGCACATGAACCATTATTACTGAGTCGCGATTTACTCCATAACCACAACTCCTGATCGAGAAGTAAGTTGATCGAATGATAGATAGCTTAGGTATCTATAGATTACTAATAGTATTAGTACCTAAGCCCTGTGGTCGTCTGCTACTACACGTGGTGCGGCGAATCGAGGATACCTTATATAACCCCGAAGCTATTATTAATCCTACCTATATTCAATAACTCGCCGATAACTTTAGAACTACTATTTAGATAATATACACATATCATAGACGAATTACTACTAGAAGACCTATTACACGTCCTATAGGAGGTCCTCGGAGTATAATTACATTCCATATAGAGTAGGCTATTCGCTACCTTCTGGCTAAGATACCTTAGTTATATTAGGACGAGATTACGGAGTTCTTACTAGAAGCTTTCGGGGTTATAGTTAATTAATTAATAATTTCGAGGCTTCTAAAGCGTATTAGTATTATACGGAAGTAGCTTATAATTATGGTAGTATAGAGGAACGAAGAGCTAAGGACATAATAGCGGGATGACCTCTAATAATTTATAGTAGATTAGATCATTTATATAGACGAATTAGGAAGTGACATACGTAATAGTAATTGAAAAATGGGATATACGGAGGAAGGAGTTTATATAATAGTATCTTGCTAGCTTTAAAAGAAAGAGAGGGTCTTAGTTCTTCTAGTATATATAATTAAGGGGTATATTACGTCTACTATATTTATAGGTACTTTAATAGGAGCTATATTTAAGAGCTTTATTATTGAATAGCTCTTACCTCTCTATAACCCTTTTCTAGCTCCCTAATTAGTTATTATTATAGATAATGCCTTAGTTTACTACGAATTATAAGATCGAATCATTAAGGCTTATTAACGCTGGAATATCTAGATATACTAGCTCCCTCCCTACTCACCTAATTTCAACCTAATTAAGGAGAGCTTTAGCGATATAAAGTCATATATACACTATATATATCGCAAAGAGTATAGGAAATATAGTGATTATCGGGAATATATCAAATAAGTAGTTCGGAAGGTTAGGACTAGTGCCTCTATAGCTCGTCGAGTACAGGGGTATTTTAGAAATACGGGGATATATAGAGTACTAGATAATTAGGGCGGTTTTAGGTATATTTTAAGGAGTAGTAATCTATTTGGAATATAGCTTTTCACTAGGTTATATGCTTAGATTCTTATGTTATATATATATATACTTTACTAATAATATATAATAATATTTACTTCTATTAATATTAATTCATAATACAAATTCTCTAATTAAGCCTATTCCTATACCAAAATTAAAGAATCGAAATTGGTTAATTTTATTAAAAGTCTATATAGTAAAGAGCCTATTTTTTTCGTGCATTTTTCGACGTTTTCGTAAATTTTATTATATTTCCCCCTACCTCTACCTAAACCCCTACCTAAACCTCTACCTGAGATATATATTAAACCAGAAAATGAGAGAAGAATAAAAGAGAAATAGAAGTATATTATTCTATATATGATTCCTATAATAATAGGCTAATCCCCCCCTACCTGGACCGAAATATTTATAGTCTCCTTGTAAGTAGTATGTCAAATAATTAGGTTTGAGTTAATTAGACTACCCTACTCAAATTAAATCAAGTCAAAATTAAGCTAATTAAACCATACTTAATTATAATTAGAGATAATTAATTATAATTAATTATATTTATCACGTGACTACGCACATGACTTTTGGGCTTCGAAAGCTGAGGTGAGGCTAAAATAAGGTTTAGGCTAGCTGTATTTAGTATTGCTAAAGGCGCTCTTTACTAAACTAGGCCTAGCGCTAATTAGTAAGTAAAGCTAAAGGCGCTAGAACCTCCTTAATTTCTAGTAATTCCTCGGTAATAATATAGATAATAAGAGAAGAGAGGGGTAGTACAGATCACTAAAGCTAAATATAGTAAGTGTAGTCACGTGAGAGCAAGTCACATAGCCGGCCTATAGTTGTCATATAATAATTTAGACTAATTTTATACTCTTATATATACTTTATAGATTTTATTTATATCTTATTAATATAAATCTTAGTTATTTAATAATCTTTAAAAATGCCTAAGAAAGTATACTTTATATTATCACGTAATAATTATAACTAATTATAATTAATTATAATCCTAATCCTAATTAAATCAAGTTAAAATTAAGCTAATTAAATTATACTTAATTATAATTAAAGCTAATTAATTATAATTAATTAGCTTTAATTAATTTTTGATATACTGCCTATAAGTATTCTAGTATATATAGGTTCATATATAGCTTATTACGCTATTTAACTAGACTACGATTCGCTATAGTATAGAGTCCTTAAGCTGCCTCCTATCGAGTATACTAATTCGACTTCTATTAAGAGACTTGCGACTAAATAAAGATAACTATACTACTAGGGACCCCCTTCTATAATAATATAGCTACTACTCTACCTGTCTTTAATTAATTAATCTTAAAGTTCTCTTCCTTAATAATCTATATAGCCTTATTAATATTATCCTCGTCTTCGCCCACTATAGTTATTAACTAGTCTTAGAAATTGGGGAGGAGATTAACTATAGGATATCGAATTGGGGAGGAGGCTTAAGGGGTAGGATTACGGGGAGGAGGGGGTCTAGAATTCGGGTACTATTAATAATAATATATATAGGGGCTATCGCGATAACTCTATCCCTTAAGGAGGCCGAATTCGTCACGGTAAGTGAAGTACGGCGGTAGAGGATATCGGGTTAGTTAAGGAGTAAGAGGAGGAGGAGGAGGGAGTTATTAGATAATAATTGGTTAAACTTATATAGAAGCAGGTATAGGAGTAGGTATTGGCGTAGGTATATCCTCCTTTATTGACTTCTTTTAACTCTATTTCTTCTTTTCTATCTTCTTCTACCCCTAAAGGTATAAGGCTATCTAGTTGGACAGTAGCGTATTAATCGTAATCTCGGGGATAATTCCTACTAAAGTAGCCTACTTATTCTATTACTTTAATATAACTTTATAGTATTCTTTTAATAGGCTTATCTCGTAGTAATAGGAACCGTGGTTAGGATAATCGGAGTCTTTATAGAGGTACTATATAAATATCTTTTAACGAATATACTCCTAAGCTAGGAGGTTTATATTATAAGCTACCTTCTCTTAGAGTTAATAATTTATTATAGAGTCTCATAGTTTAGAAGGAGTATATAGAGGAAGGTCGAGATCATCGTTATCTTACTATATATCATTAATCTCTTCTATAAAGGAGTCGTCGTCGTTAATATCGGGGGAGGTAAGTCGAGTAGGTTATATAGTATAAGGTTTAGATTTGCCCTTATTTCTACCCCTTACCCTATTCACGCTCAAAGGAGGAGTCTTTTAATAATTAAATATCTTATATATTACCTCTATATAAATCTTATAATAAATCTTCTAATCCCTATTACTATCCTTTTCTATTTAATAAAGCGTAGTTAAAAGCCTAAGCTATAATTCATTATTATCGACGTATATAGAATTAAGCGCCTTTGAACTACTAATCCTAATTATCTAGTAGGAAAGTATTGGTTTTTCATATACTCGAAGGTTACGAATAGTTTCGAATTCCCTAATATACTTATAATAGAGGAAGGCTCATAAATCGTTAAAATCGTCCCGGGTAGTAGAGTTAATATCTATAGTCTTTAAGAACGTCTTCTCTTTCCATATATTATCTATAACCGGCGTTATAAATATAGACACATTATGAGGTGCTTCTTATTTAATTAAAGGATTAAATAGCGGAGGAGGAAGCTATATTGCTTTCTTAGCATGCTTTGGAAGCGGGGTACTATTAAGGGGTAATGACTAGAGAACTACAGGGTTACTTGGTATAGTAATTAGAGTACTAGGCACCGGACTATTCGCGATATCGGGTTCAGGGAGGTTTATAGGTACTCTAGCTTGTTTTTTAGGCACCTTCCGCTATGGGACGAGCGATTAGGACACGTAGAATTCGGCTAGAGAGTTCTTATTTGGACGGCGCGCCTGTTTCGGAGATTTCTCAGGAGGAGGTGCTCTACCCTATAGGCGCTTAGAGGATCTTACGGGAGGTATAGTAAGCTGTAAATTTGCAGTACGGCGGATTAATTAATAAAGTAGTTATGGAGTAATTATAAAAAGTAGAATTCTATATTTGGTGGAGGTTCTCTCCTAACACGGGTTTTGGTATTCGGTAAAAAATCGGAATTAAAGCTATAGCGATGTGCGAAACTAGCTTTAAAATCGATTTTTTACCAAGCTTCAAAAAACGTGTGGGGAAATCGCGTCGTATATGAACCATTATTAGTAAATCGCGATTTACTCAATAACCATAACTCCTAATTAAGAAGTAAGTTAATTAAATGGAAGACTACTACTCCTTCTTTAGTTTACTAATAGTATTAGTGCCTAAGCCCGGTGGTCGTTTGCCACCACACGTAGTGAAGCGCCTAGAGGATGCCCTACGTAATCCCGAAGCTATTATTAACCCAATTTACGTTTAATAACTCGCTATTAATTTTAATACCACTATTTAGATAATATACGCTCACCGGAGATGAATTGCCATTAGAAGACCTATTGCACGCCATATAGGAGGTCCTCGGAGGATTATTACTTTTCGTATAGAGTAGACTATTCGCTACCTTCTAGCTAAGATACCTTAGTTATATTAGGACGAGATTATAGAGTTTTTGCTAGAAGCTTTCGGGGTTACTATTAATAGATTATTAATTTCGAGGCTTCTATAGCGTATTAATATTACACGGAAGAAGCTTGCGATTATAGCTATATAAAGGAATAAAGAGCTAAGGACTTAATGGCGGGATGACCTCTAGTAATTTACGGCCAATTAGATTATTTATATAGATAAATCAGGCAGTAATGCACGTAATAATAATCAAATAATAGGATATACGGAGGAGGGAGTTCGTGTAATAGTATCTCGCTAGCTTTAAAAGAAGGAGAGGGTCTTAGTTCTCCCGGTATATATAATTAAGGGGTATATTACGTCCGCTACATTTATGGGTAGTTTAATAGGAGCTATATTTAAGAGCTTTATTATTAACCAGCTCTTACCTCTCTATAACCCTTTTCCAGCTCCCTAATTAGTTATTATAATGGATAACATATTAGTTCACCACGAAGCTTAAGATTGAATTATTGAGGCTTATTAACGCCGGAACGTCTAGATACGCTAGCTTCCTCCCTATTCGCCCGATTTTAACCTAATTAAAGAGAGCTTTAGTGATCTAAAGGCGTATATATACTATACGTATTAAAGGGAGTATAGGAAACACGGTGATTATCGAGAATATATTAAATGGGTGGTTTGGAAGGTTAGTACTAGTGCCGCTGCAGCTCATTAAGTATGAGGGCATTTCAGGAATGCGGGGATATATAGAGTACTAGGTAATTAAGGCGATTTTAGGTATGTTTTAAGGGGTAGGACCCTATTTGGAATATAGCTTTTCATTAGAATATATGCTTAGTTTCTTATATTATATATATACTTCACTAATAATATATAATAGTATTCACTTCTAATAGTATTAATTCATAAAGCAAATTCTTGAATTAAGCCTATTCCTATACTAAAATTAAAGAATTGAAATTGGTTAATTTCATTAAAAGTCTATATAGTAAAGGCCCTTTTTTTTCGTGCGTTTTTCGACGTTTTCGTGATTTTTATCGCATTTCCCCCCACCTCCCCCTCTACCTAAGCCGCATATTAAACCGGAAAATAAGAGAAGTATAAAAGAGAAATAGAAGCATATTATACTATATATGATTCCCATAATAATAGGCTAATCCCCCCTGCCTGGACCGAAATAATTATAGTCTCCTTGTGAGTATTCCGGTATATATGGGTTTATATACGGCTCGTTATGCCATTTAGCTAGTCCACGATTCGCCATAGTATGGAGTCCTTAAGCTACTTCCTAGCGAGCATACCAATTCGACTTCCATTAAGAGACTTGCGACTAAATAAAGATAGCTGTGCTACCAGGGATCCCCTTCTATGAAAGTATAGCTACCGCTCCGCCCGTCTTTAATTAATTAATCTTGAAGTTCTCCTCCTTAATAATCTATATTGCCTTATTAATATTATCCTTATCTTCGCCCGCCATAGTTATTAACTAGTCTTGGAAATCGGGGAGGAGATTAACCATAGGACGTCGAATCGGGGATGAGGCTTAAGGGGTAGGATTACGGGGAGGGGGTCTAGAATTAGGATACTATCGACAATAATACGCACGGGGGCTATCGCGATAATGCTGACCCTTAAGAAGGCCGAATTCGTCGCGATAGGAGAAGTACGGCAGTGGAGGATATCGCATAGGTTAAGGAGGAGGAGGAGGAGGAGGGGGTTATTGGATAATAATTGGTTAAACTTACGTAGAAGTAGGTATAGGAGTAGGTATCGGCGTAGGTATATCTTCCTTTATAGCCTTCTTTTAACTCTATTTCTTCTTTTCCTGCTTTTGCTACCCTTAAAGGAAGTAAGCTATCTAGTTAGATGGTGGTGTATTAATCGTAATTTCGGGCATTACCCCCACTAAAGCAGCCCACTTATTCTATTACTTTAATGTAATCGCATAGTGTTCTTTGAAAGGCTTATCTCGTAGTAACAGGAACCATGGTTAGGACAGTCGAGGTCTTTGCAAATATGCCATGCGAATATCTTTTGCCGGATATACTCTTAAGCTAGGAGGCTCATATCGCGAGCCGCTTTCTCAAGGAGTTAATGATTCGTCGTGGAGTCTCGTAGCTTAGAAGGAAGGTGCGGAGGAAGGTCGAGATTATCGTCGTTATCTAGCTATATATCGTTAATCTCTTCTATAAAGGGATCGTCGTCGTCGATATTAGTGGAGGTAAGTCGAGTAGGTCATATGGTGTGAGGTCTAGATTTGCCCTTATTTCCACCCCTTATCCTATTCGCGCTTAAAGGAGGGGTCTTCTGTCGATTGAATGTCCTATATACTACCTCCGCATAGATCTTATAAGACAGTTTCCGATCCCTCTCGCTATCCCTTTCCATTTAACGAAGCGTAGTTAAGAGCCCTAGCCAAGATTTATTATTATTGACATATATAGAATTAATCGCCTTTAAACTGCTAATCCTGATTATCCAGTGGGAAAGCTTCGGTTTTTCGTGTACTCGGAGGTTGCGAATAGACTCGAATTCTTTAATATACTTGGTGTATAGGAAGGCTTATAAATCGTTAAAGTCCTCCCGCGAGGTAGAGTTAATATCCATAATCTTTGAGAACGTTTTCTCTTTCCGCACTTCATCTATGACTAGAGTCATAAATATAGATACCATATGAGGTACTTCTTGTTTAATAGAAGGATTAAATAGATGCCGTACTGCTTTCTTAGCACGCTTTGGGAGCGGGGTGCTATTGAGGGGAGATGACTAGGGAGCCACAGTATCACTTGGAATGACAATTGGAGTGCCAGGCACCGAATTGCTCGCGATATCGGATTCAGGGAGGTCTGTATACCCTCTGGCTCGCTTTTTAGGTACTGGACGGCTTCGAAGGAGCGATTAGGACGCGTTGAATTCGGCCAATGTGTTCCTGTTGGGCTGGCGCGCTCATTTCGGTGATTTCTCAGGAGGAGGAGCTCTGGCTTGTAGCCGCTTGGAGGATCTTGAGGGGGGCATGGCAGTCTTTAAAATTGCAGTGCGGCAGATTAATTAATAAAGTGGTTATGGAGTAATTATAATAATTAGAAGTTGGTGGTGGGTGGACGTTTTTTCCCCACACGTTTTTTGAAGCTCGGTAAAAAATCGATTTTAAAGCTAGTTTCGCACATCGCTGTAGTTTCGCATACAGCTGTATTACATCAGCAAAATCTTGCTCGGCTCAACGTTGGCTCAACTTCACTCAGCTTTGCACTGCCACTGCTCATCTGCAATCAGGCCTGATCATGCTTTGCTCAGGCTCGATCAAGCTCGCTCACTGGTAATGATCTAAATCTTGGTGCCTCAGGCTGCTCACGCTTCGCTCCGTTTTGGTCCAGGTCCTGATTCCGGTCCCCCCAACTGCTTTCTCCTCTGCCCAAACGTCGGCAACTTTACACGAACATATACAATCATACTCTTTGAAGGATCCATCTTTGAGACCCACCCTCTTCGTAGACACGTTTCCTATTCGTACTGATGTGCTTTGGTAGTTTCTGTATCACGGTGTTTGATGGCTATGCTGAAATGAAGCTCACACACTGTAGTATTGTAATAACCTCTTAGGTAGGTAGGATGCAAGTTACAAGTGGGCAGGTAGACATCATTGCCATCGAGTAATCATCTGACTATTTTATTGCATCTACATTAATCGTCTTCAAGTTCTATGAATTACAAGTCCTTTGCAGAAATAGATCTGAGTATGTTGGTGATGGCATTCCCAGTGTTACTATCACCATTCCTTCAACCGATCAACCACTGCCGTTCAGAAGGATTGACTGGGAATTAGATAGGTATACTTGTAATTATGGTATTATATTACGCCTTATAGTATACGGAGTGTTTGTGACGGGGCTGCTTCCTATAGAAACACTGCAGCTTCTGGGGGTTCCCAGTTTTGGGAACCCCCAGAGTCCAGATGGATGAAAGTCATGACTATTGGATAGAAGCTCCCGTTGACTGATAAATGGTCTGTGTCCATGTGCTAGGCTCTATGCTCGGAGTCTCATGGACCTGCGCCCCTTACGAAAAGTGTTTATAGCCGAGCCATTGCCTAACCGTAAGGTAGACAACTGGTCCATCTTTCTTCTTAACCGTATTCCCCTCTCCATAGACAGCCATTCATTGCACTCACAACCTCTACTTATTGATTCTCACGATGGTCGTGGTATTGACTCCACGTGATCAAGAGTTTCTTGAACGCGGTAATTCAACTATCGTGGCCATGGATCAGTCAAAGGTCAAGAACAAAACTATAGAAGACGACTCCAGCAAGCAGTACAAAGCTAGCAAGCAGAGACAAGGCCATCGATGGGCGGTGTAAGTTTATGTTCCATCTTCATGTGCGACGAGCTAATTTTGTAGGTTTAAGCTCAGTCAGCCAGACGCAAGTTTAGACTGTGTCAAAAACCTAGGAGACTTCATGCTCTTTGTTGGCGCTGGTATGGAGGGCAGAAAGGGAGATGACTACTATTTCAAATAACCCAATAGAAAAGGCAAAGATAACGAGAGAGACAAGAAAACCAATGCAGTCTACAGATCTGTCTGCAGTGCCTGGAACTAATTCTGCAGCTGGTGTGCGGACAATGGGCACCCAATTTCTCCGGAAAATAAGGAACACATAACGAAGGTTAGTTCTATATTGGTGTGCTGATATGTTTGTTTTGCTTGTTTTGCTCACAACCGTTTCCAGTACAACAAATATTTCCTCCGGAAGGCGCAGCACCTCCGACTCTATGCAAGAGAGGCCAAGTTCTCCGGCTAGTTCCACTACGGAATAATGAGTGTTTACACATGGAGACGGAGCCCTATCGTACATGCTAAACCAAGGGTGAGGTTTGTTCAGCATCATATCGCTACGACGAACTTCGAGAGCGCATCACCTGGGGAGAAATCCGGTTATACACTCCAAGAGTGGCTGGAGGAAATGTACTTTGACGGAGAGAGGAACGACGACTTGACTCAGGAAGATATACTCAAAGAAGGCAAGCTTGTGCGAAGTATGTTACAATTTGAGCCTTCGAAGAGGGCGTCGGTGAAGGAGATGCTTCAGGATTCTTGGTTCAAGGGAGAATAGTCCAACATCAAGATGGAGTATCGCACGTCAGCTTCTATAACAGAGTAGTTATAAGTGCAGCCACCAGTCAGCTTTATCTTGCCGCGGATACAGTCGGGGCAGTCGTTTCTAGCAGCGTATATTGAGTCATGATGGTTACCGTTCGTCTTAAATCGTGGTGTTGAGTCCTTGCCAATGTCGAGATATGTGCCAGAAAATAGCGAGTGCGAGACTAACCCCGTGCGCAGGGATAGGAGTACATGTAAGGCGATTCCTGCGTCAATCAGGGTTCTATCAGAGCTTTGCTGCATGTTTTCATATATTAGATCACCAATCCATCACAAAGGACGAACCACGAACCGATGACGGGTAAAATTCAACCCTCAATTTTCCCAAGACTTTTGAGTAGGCTGGGCCGGCGGTGGCTCCGTCATAGCCGACGAATTTGCGCATTAACATTAATGAACGCAATTAACAAGTCATCTTATCTTAGGAACACCTTTAGCACGCTATAATAAATCCAAATTCTGCATAGTAAGTCGGGACTTTTGACAAGACGGCCTTACGGCAGTCCGGAATTCAGACGGCGTCCGCGGGTACTTCGAGTCAACCACCACCAGCCGAGTCTTGATTCTAGTAGAGAATACCTAAGTTGCGCAAAGTTTGCGTCGTAGTGGGAGTTGGGCTCAAGATTTTCTTTCCAAGGTTGTTGGTGAGCTGGTCAAAATTTCTCTTTTAATTCCTTTCAGAACCATTCTTAGAAGCCGTAGCTAGACACATTGCCTTGTGCTCTTTGTAATGGGCGACCTGGCACGCCCGCCCGCAGTACATGACCTTGTTGCACCTTCCGCACCGCATCAACTGCACAGAAACCTTTTCGCACTTCGCGCATTGGGCCGGTGCCGACAACAGGCCCCTCTCATTTCCACTTCCGCTCTCTACTGCCGCCAACAAATCCTCCGCTGTCTTTCTCGTCAATCTCAACACCCGCTGTTCACCCAAGCTGACGTGCGCCGCTGACCATGCGTTCCCTCCCGGAGAGTAGAACCCCTCCGCGAGTTGCTCTTCCAGCTTTTCGAGTTGAGTTCCGAAAACGTCGAGAAGACCAGAGATCGATTCTACCAGAAACCGCAGGACTTCCACTTCGTTTGAATCGCTGATTTTCTCAACTGCAGCATCGCTTTGATGAGGCGCTATTATAGCAAGATCCGATTCGTGCAGCCGTTGAATACGGAGGTATCGAAGGACCCTTCTTGGTAGCGGATCGGTGAGAGTAAGAGAGATGGTAGAGGTCGAATCGAGCCCAGCCGATACCCAGAGTTTGTGCTTTTGCTCAAAAAATGGCGCCATGGGATGCGTCACGAGAACGAGATCATAGCTGTCGTTAGGATTACCGGGCACGACAAAGCCATAGAGACGTAAAAGGCGATTGTTTGGAATAGGCCCATAATTAATGAAAACCTGGAAGAACACCTCTAGGTAAGCGCACTAATTGGTAGTGTGAGAAAACAAGACGGACGTACCTGATCTCCCGATTCGTAGTTTTTCCCAGCAAGAACAGAGAGGTTTCCAGAAAAGACATCGTAGACGTGACACTGCTCAACCTCGGACGAGTGGTTCAACATGTCCGCGAAGGGCGCCAAAAGTCGAATCGAATCTCCATCGGGTAGCTTAAAATCCATCGCACGACTCCACACGGTGCAGAGAGCCCACTTGTACTGAAAGATGGGAAATAAGTGTCAGTAGCCGATTCGCAGCATCTTTCGCGTGTTGTAATACCTACATTTTCGATAGTGAATTTGTCGCGTGGAAACAGTTCTTGATGTCGTCCAAACAGTCGCACTACTAATCCCCTATAATCGTCCTCGATCTGTCGATCCAGCTGCTTCGTGGTAGTATAGAGCGAAGTTCCCACGCAAACTTCCAGCTCGGCCTCCGCAAAGAAGATGCTCGAAGTGTAGCTCGCAGGCAGCGCCGCCACATGGCATCGGAGGCCATCGTATCCCGACCCGCACGATCGGACAAAGAGAATATATATAGCCAAGGTGTCATCGACAGACAAGGGCGGCCGCGTAGAGAGAAGCGCTGGCCCAAGGAAGGGATCAGCATATGCGTGTTCGACTGTCCAGAGAACGCCGCGTGGAATGGTGAGAAACTTTTCTCCTTCCTTGAATCGCCGCAACGTTCTGAGACCACGCCCAGTATCCGAGAAGTCGGCAAGCTCCAGGTCGTCCAAGCCTGACGCTCCAGATTGTTTCAGCCAGCTTTCCATAGAATCGGACGAGAGAGTTTGTGCGTGAGGAGGCAAGGAAATTACTGTCTTGTGGCGGGGAGCTGGACTATTTGTTGAAAGGCTGGTAAGCCCCATCCGCTCAAGAGTCACGGTAGTGGACGGCGACGAGATTGAGTTTGTCGATTGGGACAATTTACCGAGAAGAGGCGAAACCAACATTAAGGTTACACAAGCTCGGGACGGTGGTGAAGCAGATGAGAAAGATGACGGCAACCTATTCTTTCCCGAAGAGCAGTTGACACAACTCGGGAAGGGCACGCGGCGACTCTGGCGACCGTGGCGGAGAAACATGATCAGGTACGACGTTCGACCTTATCATTGCTTCCATGTTGGCGACGCTATCGAGGCACCCGTCATGTACCCGGATTTCCGATTCCATTACCATGTTACTGACAATTCGCAACTCTACCTTCCTGCTCGAATCGTTGATGTCCAAGGTGGCCAGTATGTGATCGAATTCAGTCCGGCGCTCTCGGTTCATGGCTGGTGGCCGGGGAGAATGCCAAAGGGCAAACAAGTAGACCTAGTGCCGGGATCAGGCGTTAAGGTGGAAAACCCGTTCGACTTCAATCGCGTGACGTTGGGCATGGATCGGGTACGTCCTTTCATTGCGGGACCACGACCAGTTCTGGGTGTTCAGTCCGCGAAGCCGTCTGGGTGGAGTTCGTTTCAGGGTGTTCATCTCTGCGAACTTGAGGATCTTCTGGAGGGAAGTCTTTGGAACAATGACCGCGATAATGAGCGAACAGGTGGCCAGAGAGGCCGAAGCTCATTCGCAAATGAGGAATAGCTGCTATCGTATACTCTCGGCAGATCATAAAGGCCAGTTTAAGGCAGTGGCCATCTTGGATTCGGGGGAGTGGGCACACACAGGGGGTTCGCTTATTCACTGCGCAGGGTTTCTTGGCAAATTTTCGAGGTCACGACGAAGCAATGAATTCAATGAGAACTACCACAAATCGCTTCGGATTCGTCTCCCTTCGAGCTCGATTACTCTCTCGTACCTCCACGGCATTTCTGCGATCCGTTTTCATAGCTCCGACAGCGTGACCTTCCGCCATTCGGCCTGAATAGCCTCCTTAAACTCCTTACCCGTCGACCACGAACTACCTCGCAACCTTTGCGAAACGACCTGCCAAATCGACTCGATAGGGTTGAGGCGTGCAGCCACGTTGTTGTACGACCGATTTCCGTGACTGGGATCGTTATCCTCCTGCAAGAAGACTGTCCGTTGATAACGCTGTTGTAACTGCTTGATACGATTGATATGATGAGGGAGGATGTGCCTGGTGTAATAAGCTTGCGTCATCGAGTTGCCTTTGACCTGTAGCTCGACGTCGAGAGGCTGCTGAGCCTGCCATACTTCGACCTTCCGTTGATACTCGTCATCGGTTTCGGCGCTGCTTTTCTTTGGCCTAGCCTTGTTGTGCTTCTGGAGAGAATAACGCCTGGCAGCCACTATCTGCGTGGTTGAACAAATCTGCTAGTGGCAGTAAGGCTAGCCGATCTTCATAGGCAAACCTCTCCATTCTTAGACTCTTCGTGGAGCATATCTGGAAAGGACTTTGCGACGATGTCCCATTCTCTCTGGAACTTGGCCTGTTGTTTCTTCAGGATGACTTTTGCTGGTTTCGGCAGAAGGCTCTGCAGTTCTTCAGGCCACATGAACGGCATACTGGCCTCAAATTCGGTCCGCACAGGGAGCACGGCGTTCCAGGGCGCGAATGTCGTGGTCTTGTCCAATCCGATATCCGCAGAGTGGTAGACGGAAACATATTTTTTTTTCAATAACAAGGTGGTAGTAACTTAAAGTGAGTCAAGATTATGACGTCACGATAAAGTACATCCAACGCCCACGTGAAGCCTACTCTACCCGTTGGCAACAGGCGAACTTGGTAATGCTAAAATCCCCTGCTTGGCTCCAAATCCGTTGCCAGCGCCGAAATCCCCATAGTTCACCCAGAGGGTCGAACACCAGGCTGAAGGAGTAAAGACAGTTGTGAGGACGTGCAAGGTAATGTCAGACATCGTGGGTGTTGATGAACTGCTGGCTGTGTCATGTAGAAAAGAAGAGATTCCTAGGCATGAAAAGTGGGGAGTTACTTTCAGCTCCTCAGTTTGTCAATAGTTCGGCGACAATCACTGATTGTGAAACCCATACACTGGCCGTGACGAAGCTCTTGCACTGGTATTTGTTTCAAGCCTCGTTCTCAATTGAGAGATGCCGCAACCTTGACAAGACAAAACCAAAGTCAAGAGTTGAGAGGTAGCAGTCACGTGCGTATATAATACATTAAGCTTTTTCATTTCGGAAATGTCACAGTAGCACGTTTCCATGGCCTGGCCCAACTCCTCTGTGATCCATTCACCATCCTACACTGGGAATGGCGCCGAGTGGATCGGGAGCTTGATCTTAAAAACCAGAGCCTGGTTGTCAAGATTGAAGCCACTTGCATCCTTATACGGAGTCTGTCCAAAATTCAAAAAGCCATTCTGGGTAATGAAATCGTTATCAGACAAACTGAACACGAACCATTCATCATCATCGCCACGCTTCCCGTCAACAGGCACCATTCCAATACTCTCCCACTTCTCATTTAATAGGAATTGATCCTGCACACCGCCGTTGTGGACGCCAAAGCGGTTAAGCTGCGCATTGATATTGAAATCGATGAAGGAGCAGTACTCGGCTGGAGTAATGCCAGTGTTGAGAACACCGTTTGCATCTGCGATGGCGCATGTGGAATGGTCATACTGGCCTTTGATGTTGGTTGCGAGGTCGATGTTGAAGATATCGATGTGGCGGTAGACGGAGGTTGGGCTGGCTTGTCCATGACCAGCACTGGAGTCTCGTGCGAGGATGAAAAAGGATCCGTCTTGGATATGGAAGATCTCAGACTCGGCCGCAACTTTGGTATGTGCTGCGTTTTGGAATGGGAGGGGGACGACGTATTCGCGGGCGAAGCGTGGTGAGGAGGAGACGGTGATGTCGTACTTTAATAGACGGATATAGCGACGACCTGTAGCCTTCAGTCCACCTTCTTGATTATCTGCTGCTTGGAGGGCAACGAATAATGTCTTTCCATCTCCACTCAACGTCATTCCCTCGAAGCCCTTGTTGTTATCGCGACCAGTGGGGTTGTCAGCTGGAATAACACCATTCCCGAACCCAGGAGGACCAGGGAAGAGGTACGGCGAATTAGCCGAGAACGACTCGGTTCCATTCCGCATAGGAATGACTGAGTATGTTAGCGCAGAAGATATGTCAGGAGAGAAAACGTACTCGCATCTACGGGTCTGATAGCTGTGATCATCTTTCCATTTGGCTTGAATTGGTAAACGTATGGACCATACTCATCGCTGATCCAGAAAGTTCCGTCGTTGCCAAGTGCAAGACCTTCACCATCGATGGCGATTGCTCGCTGGATAGTGTCCCCGTTACCCCATCCATCACCAAGAAACGTAGCTCCAGGGAGGGGAGGGAATCCAGGGTAGGAAATGTGACCAGTGGGATCGGCATCAAGTCCTGTACATGGAGTAATCCCATCCGGCCCATACAGAAGGGTGGTATCTTTGTAAGTGAAGACAAGATTGGGGCCGGAGGGAGCTGCGACGGTAGCACTGGGCTTGGGTGTGAATGTAATCCCGAATTTGTGGATCCGGGGCTGGTAGTTTATGGTGCCCTGAGTATTCCTTTTTCTCGTTAGCGTGGTTCATTGGAATGGAAATCTTGTACGGAGGTACTGTTTTTGTGTTGCGCACATGCAATGCAAAGCGATTCACGGTTTGGGGACTTGCCATCCTCTATCTGGGAGAGCGTATAGAACACCCTTGTAGCTCCCATCCTTGTTCTTCTCCCACTTGGATCTGTCGAGAGCAATGGCAGATCCGAACCCTCCTAATGTATCTCCATATTTGTCTCTGCCATCGTTTGGAACAAATCCATAACCAGCGAGTCCCTCATATGTGTACTTCTTTCCACTACACTGAGCCGTGGAGACTTGCGCAACTGCGAGGTTTACGGTACTGGCGGCTAATGCAAAGGGGAAGAAACGCATGATTGAGATTGAGGACAAGATGATGAGAACTGGGAATATGATTTGAGGGAAGAGAATGTCGAATTTTAAACATCTCTATAGACATGTCTGTGGTAGTCTCATGACAGCTGGCGTAGAGGATGCGGGGGGATGGATTGTAATGTATCATGTGGGGAGGGACGTAAAATTTACTTGCCTCAGCCAATTGATCGACCACCGTGCCTGGGCTTGAAGCCTTGAACGAATTGCAAATTCCGCAATCTGATCGTGTATTAGTTTTCTCAGACGCCTTTCAACGCAAACAAATTGAGCGGGCTTGTGTGCCGTGATCTCGACGCTTATTCTTGACAGATTGGGACAAGACCTTGCAGCTGCATTAAAAAGCCACAATATTGGACGCCACAAGTTGCAAGTGCAAAAAGGAATAGACGAGTATTGTACTCCCCCCCCCCTAAATAAATGTAATAGTGGGGCAAATCCCTGATATCAGTGCTCTGAATGGTTGAAACCCTGATCAGCCACCTAGCACTGGCTAACGTAAGGTCTTTCGAGAAGACGGTGGCTTTGTTACCTTGCTAAGGCTTGTTGACCCATGGCAGAGGTTCAGAAGTGGCTAGTGCCATATGCTGAACGGCAGCCACAGTATCCACTCTGGACCCACTGTTACATTTAAGGGGGGGGGAGGACTGAGTAGTGACATATCTGAGACAGATATTCATCTGACGAGCCAGGCGTGACATCCATTGTAAATGAAACCAAAACCCCTCAGATCTCGTTGCGTGCATGAGACGTGTCGGAGGTTGTAAACTTGTCCGGAGCACGTGATCTCTAAGCGAAACATTAAGTGGCTTTAGGGATAGAGCTTGCAACAACGCTTCATCAGCTTTCCGTCAAGCATTCTTAGGGTCTTGATGAATCAGATCGCTGAAGCCATTTTATATCCATGCTGTTTCATCTGCTTGCCATTCCAGGCTACAAGGTCCGGACACCAACAGATACTACCTACGTGGGGTTTTAAAGGTTAATTAACACCTGATTCCAGGGTTCCCACAGGCGAACCAGCTAGAATTACAGGGTAGTCTGACCAATCACCTGTCCAGATTCCAGCTTTTCTTGCTATATGTAGTTAGATACTAGTTAACCTTTAAAGACCCCTGTAGGGAGTATGCAAGGGTTACCGGCCCCAATGCCGAAGGAGTCATCTTTTTGAATTTCAGGATCGCGCATTTCTTAACTCAAACTCTTTAATAAATTTTCCCCTGTAAATATAATGAGATTCAATGTTACTTTACCAGCCCAGCGGCCATGTCCTCTAGCTATCATCTCAGAACTCGACACGAATGTTTGCGCTGGTAAAATCGAAATCACCAATCTCGCTCTTTTTTTTCTTTTTTTCTTTCTTTCTTTCCCTTTTAACGTGCTGTATTAGTTTACAACTATGTAGCACCCCGAGTCCTCTCTGCTCGAGAGCCAAGGATACCTGATCCTCAGATAGTATATCCTCTCTTGTACTCCCTCCTACGGTTCCCTTCAACAGTATAGCCCTACAGGTGTCCATTCGGATACGGTATCTAAGGGGCGTTCTTCTTCCCAAGATCTCGATCCCCACCAACTAACGAGCCTGCGACCATGGGTCTGTGCGCACAGGGCATTTTCATCAAAAAAGCACGAAAGTTAGGTATTAAAGTAGCGTTTAATTAGGAGTTGACTACCCATGCCGCTACATAAGTACTTGTACCCAATGCTCTTGCTTTAAAATGAGTTTATTAGGGCGCCGTCATTCTGGGTAAGGGTAGCTAAGGATCTTGCGGACCGTGGTATCGCTGAGCTTGTATCGTACTATTAGGGCGCAAACGGGGACCTTTCCAAACCAGCGAAGCTGGCGCATAGCCTCCTTATGTTTCGTAGGGATCTCATAGCCTTTCTCGTGCTGAAAATTGAGCCGTGGGGTGTGTTCAGGGCCATGGTGGGTTGTTTAGGGGGCTGGTTGAGTGAAGCCTGAAAAAGCGCCTGTGTGCACAGACCCATGGTCGCAGGCTCGTAACCAATCTCGCTCTCACATGCTGGTCAATCTCCGGATCTGTGAAGCCCGCCATCACGCGACATATCTGGTTGGTTATTCCATTACGTAGGGTCGAATTCTTCACCAGATCCTGGGGCGAGAACCCAGCGTACGGCCATGGAGGCATGGAGTGATGAGGCTTTCGAAGAGTCCGCCAAACAGCACCTGGTTGGGCCAAGCCAAAATCCTCATGTTTCTCTCAAGACTTCCCAACCTACGTACGCTTGGTTTAATACCGGCCCGCGCTGGTCACTCATCTGCCCCGATGTCGCTTTCGTGCCACCTGCCTCTGCGGAACACACTTCAGAAGCTCGCTCTCAAAGAGCGGTTGCCTACAGCATTAGGCCTCCTTAGTCTCCTATCGCTACCCTTTCTCCGCTCCTTGAACATCTTGGACGCGAGGTAATTCACGTTTCCAGAAACTTTCCCTCACGACAGCCCCGACGAACGCATAATTTCCAATCTCTAGAGCGATGTCAGTCCATCTTGCCTTCCGCGCCCCATACGGCTCTCCTTTTATGTGAGTGGTCTCAAAAAGAAATGAAGAAAAAAAACCCCCCTCCTCATCCATATGCCAGTAAAAACTCAAGGGACAAAAATGTCAAGTCATGACAACTCGCGCATATTACGCCCCTCTCTCTTCAGCATTGCCTACGCTAATCTTGGCTCCTGAAAATCAGTGCTTGACCTAACTGGGGATCAGTCACGGGTGTCAAAAATGGATGGATCATGATGGGGCAAGATTGGATCTAGGCAGTTTTGCGGTGCTCAAATATCTCACGGCAACTGCGTTGTGTTTTCTTTCCTTACTTCCGCCTGGAATTCCAAGGGATGGATTTTACAAGCTGCTGCCAAGATCGCTGGAAAGAATGCAGGTAGGTTTCTCGGCTGATCCTGTTAACGTATGGCGACAGGTCATGTTTTAGCTCGACATCGGCTTTAGCGTTGGAGTATTCTATTCTGTAAATAAAGGGGTAATTGACAAGGTTGGACGGAGACAGTTTGTAAAAGAAGACATGGATCCACACTCGTACAAATGGATTACCGAGCTTGCGGAGCACAAATCCGATCACGTGCAGTTGCCAAGAAGTGGTATTTGCGAGGACGACAATGGATACAGATAGGTATTCATGTCTGAGAAACGGGACCTGCCGTCGCATGTTGATTGGGCCTATTATATATGATGTCGACTTAGCATTTGTGTTCGTTTGCCTCCAGAAATCGCGCAAAGCAGCAGTTAAACGCATCCCTAACCTTGGGAAGGCGCAAGCGATGGAAGGCAGAATCGAAGGAGTATGAAAGAAAATACATGGGATCTTCCAGCACGCGAACTGAGACTTGAAAGTGCCCGGCCATTTACATTAGCTGCTATGCTTATTATTAACTGTATATGTGCCCATGCCCTACCAGGGTGTCGTACCGAGTGCAGACTTCAACGTCACTGGCCGAACAGTCCACTAGAAAACTCACTCGAAGCAAAACCCGTGCCAGTTGCTCCATATCTCAATGCGCATTCCACCCATCAACAATGAAATCCATGTTCCAAATCCGGCCATTTACTCTTCGCCTGACTTTTAGGCTTCTCACACCCCTCACCCTCCACCGGAACAAGCTGCATCAGGTACGAAATCTGCGCACTCTGCTTCTCCACCATCTTTTCCAACGCGGCCATTTTCCCCAATATCTTCTCTGAGCCTTCCTGATGATGCTTCAGCAGCGCATCAACCCGTCCTTCCGTCGCCATCTTGAAGCTCTGCTTATCCTCCCTCTCGCGGCTTATCTTAGCCTCAAGTTGTGCGATCCTCGTTTTGTGCTCCTTCGTAAGTTTGTCCAGGTACTTTCGCCACTCCTTTTCGCGTTTAAGGGAATGCTTGAAAGTCTCAGCTTCTTCGTCATGACGGTTGGAAGTCGTTCGCAGGAGTGCGATTTCCTCACTTGTGCGGACTTGGAGCTGGTGGGCGGCCGTGAAGTTTTGTCGTTGGGTATCTGTACGCTTCTCGAGAAGAGACAACAGGCTGGAGAGTGAGGCAGCTTTCTCACTCATACCACCGGACCTTGGTGCCTCTGAGGCATCGATAAGGTCCTCGAGGTCCATTCCGGCTTGCTTTCTTGACTCGGTGTCGTCGTCCGAGGCGTGAGACTTCTGGTAGCCAAAGTGCGCTCTGAGAGCGCCCTCTTCAGCCCAAGATGCTGCCAGGTCCTCTGATGTCCCCGAGACCCGATATTTACTCAACGCCGTGCCAAAATCAGCTTTATTAGCTGCTCCGCCGTCATCCTGTGTCTCTCCCGTCGCGCGACGTGGGCGCCTTGCTGCAATGTCCGCATGTGTTGAGGCTCTCATATTACCCCCTCTGGTTGCGGACGTGGCTGAAACTCCCCATTCCTTGGTAAGTCTGTTGTCGCCTCCCTGAATACTAGTCTCCGCGTCTTTCCCTGACTTGCGCCTGCCAATTGCCGACAAATCACGAACATCCCCCGAGCGGCGAGCATAACGAGCATTAACAGATTCATTCCTACCTTGCTCAGCCGAACTAGCACGCTGCTGTGCTTCGGAGCGCTTAACAACATTCTCGTCGTGACGTCTTGCTATCTTCTTGTCGTTGGCTTTACCAGGCTCGTACTGCTTGTTGCAGGGCTCCAGGTTGGCAACACGGGCTCGAGCTTTGGCCGCGTGTGGGTTGGTCGAATATGAATACTCTTCATATTCCAGTCGACGCCTTTTTGTTCGGTCTTCAATTCCCGAAACGTCAGGTCGAGATCGTGATGGCTCCGAAAGACGAGCGTGTGAACTTGGTTTCGCAGCGTTGAGAAGACGTCTGGTTGGGAAGATTATTATCAAGCTTCTGCTCTCGCTTGTGCTCTCCGCATCTAAGTCCTCCTCGTAGTCG
The DNA here is from genome assembly GCA_021399475.1 of Hyaloscypha finlandica. Classification (NCBI taxonomy): domain Eukaryota; kingdom Fungi; phylum Ascomycota; class Leotiomycetes; order Helotiales; family Hyaloscyphaceae; genus Hyaloscypha; species Hyaloscypha finlandica. Next base: position 102,622 of record JAJTUR010000136.1, read on the forward strand.
TCATACATTGATGCTTGTTGAGCCAATAAGGATTTCCGCTTGGGTCGTGTAATGGCATCCTGCCTTTGAAACGCGGGTGAAGGCTTTTGGACAACTGGAGCCAACCCGCTGGCTCGTGAATTCATACTCTGCTTGCTCGTGGTAGGCGATGCTTGTCCAGCCACTGGAGTCGCACCGCCTAGTCGTGCTGCAACATTTCGCCTATGGAGTGGAGTTCTGAGGTGAGCCTCAAAGTTACAAATTTTTCGATCGGGGTAGATTGCTTTGTAAAGATTCGCAGGGCAATCGTGACATTTAAATTTCAGGGTGCCTTCGCTGACAACAAGTTCGAAGCTATCCACGGGGAATTTCTCTTGTATTCTTTTTGGGGCAGATACAAGCCATGGGTACTTTGATAGCTATTTGAAGTTAGAATTCCCTTCTAGAGAGAGGGCAAGCGGGAAGGGGTACCAAATTTTCTAGTCCACTTCTCCCAGTCGCGGGTTGCGTCCCTCCAGATGTGCCTGCCGATTGTGTAACAATGCATGGTTCTTGCCTCGGGTGATTGATTGAACGTCCGGGCTGTGCTTCCACCCGTACATTTTGCGTCGAGTTTTCCGGTATTGACGCCCCTACTTGTATAACCCCAGATGTATCTTGTCTCGAGTTCTCAACTCCAGTTTTCCTGGGTTGTGCGCCACCAACATGCGCTTCGTGTCTTAATGTCTCGATTGTGGTGCTGCCAGGTTGTGCTATCACGCGTGGTTCTCCACTCGGTTTTTCCATTGCTTGTATCTCCGGTTCATCCGTATGTCTTTCCCCTCCCGATTTCTCCATTGTCTCGGTTGTGTTCGATGGCTTGTTCGTGTCGAACGAAGACTGGGCAGGACGTAATGATGGAGGACTCGATAATGGTGTAATCAATGCTATCGGGCTCGAGGGCTCCGGTCCGCTAGAATTAGGTCCATCGCTGCCAGCTTCCCCGATATTTATTCTCTTTCGTTTCATTCCTGCGGTCGCGTTTATCTGAGTCAGATCCATGAGTTCGGTTGCCGGCTAAAATCTTCAGCAATTGTCTCAAATATCCAGATGACGATCATTCCTCACCTCCAGTTTGACAATCGTCCCGTCCTCAATCCGCAAAGAGTCATATTCTTCACCTGCAGAACGCCCAAAGAGCTTGATCAACTGCTTGCCACTGATGGGACCAAGGTCGGAGTCCAGGAAACTTTCGAGACTCTGCAGAGCTACCCTGGATCGATGTTGATCCGGTGTACCAGTCGAGTAGATTTGCGAGACCCATTGTGCACTGTCCCGAACCTTGAAGAATCGTTTGGCGTCGAAATCCGGATGCAGCTCCCACTGCGATTGATTACACACCAATATCTTGTCCTGCAGTCCACAAATCAGTATGCCAACCCGTTCAAACGCCAGAAAATAGCTACCTTGTTCACCATGCGTTTGAATGCCCGTTCCATTACCTGTTGCCTCCAGACTTCATCGTAGGACGGACCTGGTGCTCCATGACGTCCTAACGATTTTATATATGTCTCCGCTGAGATTGTGCGTGGGTAGGTATAGAAGTATGCGTCACGAACGACGACGTTTATCACGTCCAGGTACTCCTCGCAAACCATTGTGCTTGTTCTGTCGTTTGCTGGAGGCCGGGAGGCTGGGAGATTGAAGTGAAGATGAAGAAGATTAACAACGCGGTCAAGGATTGCCTAGCTCGACGCGGATCATGTTACTCGTAAGTGCACGTGATGACGCGACAATCGTGGAAGGCATTCGAATTCAAGACAGAGGTCTTGTATTTTTCCGTGTTGTCAGTAATCTCAAGGCGCTTTGATTTATTTGTGGTGTAGTCTTCTTGAAAGAGACATGGTCGTTACTTTTTATAAACCTACCCAGACCCCGCATTTAGATAGAAGCTTGTCCCCTTTTCATCAACGAAACATTCAACGACATTCAAGACACCGCACAAGTTTTGGCCGGGATTTCATATACAGATTGAGTGCCTTTTAAAGCATTACTACTGGGATATTGCTACAACTGTGATCCACTTTGAACCCAACCCCCAATTCATCCAAGTTCCCAACGTCCAGACGAAAAGGCGGTGACGCCACGCTCAATATCTTATCCATATAGCCATAATCCTGGGTATCAAAAGAAGAAGAGTCCCGAATTTGACATGAGCAGATCGTAAAAGTGCCCTTTGTCTGCCGGATTAAGGTGTACTACAAGCTGAACCAGCGTTGTCAGAAGTCCCCAATTGAGGCTTCTGGTATCTTGCTGCTCTGTTGAAGACGGAGCTGAGAAGCCAATTCCTCAATCAGACCCTGCTGATCTCGAATCATTTTCTCCATTGCTGATGAGCGCTGCTCCAGCGTTTGCACTTGCTCCCCGAGAAGCTTGGCCTCCGAGTATTCCTTGTCGCACTGTTTTTTCCAAGTATTCACCCCGTGATTTAACTCTCGTGTATATTTCGTGTTGCTGTCGAGAAGCCGATATAGACTTCGTTCCGCTGTCGTACGTTGGTCCAAGGTCTTCAGCCGTTCCTCGACTTTTCGGCATCTTGTTTTGATCTTTTCGTACGAACCTGACTTTCCAGCTGAAGCATCCAGATTCTGGCTTTGTTTGTCGATCCTCATGTTAGAGACTTCCTTGGAAATCCGTTCTTCGGCGGCTATCAGTTTGGCTTCTACCTTGGCGAGGGATCCTTCAGTCTTCGAGAGCACATCCGACTGGGTCTCTCTTGCTCTTTCCAAAGACTTGACGCGTTCATTTTGTGAAGTGTAGTTTCCATGCAAGTTGTCCAATCCGAGCACATGTCTCTCATCGATTGTCCGCAAGTTAGTTTCTAGAGATTTAATGCGTGCATCCTGAGACCTGTACTCTTTTGAGATGGTGTCCATTTCGTCCTGAAGCAGCTCAGAGATCGTCGGCAGTTTTGGGATTGGTTGTAGTCTGCTGAGTATATGATCAAGTAAAGTGTGGTCCTGGTCCTGATCTCCCTTATCCGTATCGTCCAAATTCTCAGATCGATGCTCGCCCTCGTTTTCTTTTTCGTGGGTTCAACCACGATCGTATCATCTATTCGAAGCCTTTTCGGTCGATCACTGCTCTCGAGAACGAGCGATTGGCATGATTGAGGGCTCGACGAAGGAGTTGACCGTTTTGCGGGGCTGGACGAGTTGCAGATGATGGAGCTGCTACTTGCGTTACTGCGTGATCTTGGTCGTTTCAAGGAACTTCGAGGTGTAGCAGGGCTGGCTGCAAGGAAGGGTCGCTCTTGTTGCTGCAGACATAGTCAGTGAGGAAGCAGTTGAATGCAATGTCCAAGCCCGGGCCCACCTTGTCTATAACTGGGGTTGTAGATGCGGAAAAGGGTGCTGGAGAGGCTTGTTGTGCACGTGTCAAATGAGGTGTTTGAGGCCATTTGTCGACCAGTGATCGCGTGTTGAGGAACAGTTCTAGGTGTTCCATCGCATTTTGAACGGATAGGTGAGTATCAGAACTTCATGCAAAAACAATTGTACCCAACCAGTTCTAGACCCCGAATTTCGTGGCTTTAGAATATCATTTACACGAGAGTAGAACGACGTTTCCCACTTATACAGAGTCCTTCCTTCCCGTGCAGGATCGGCATGAACAGTAATCATGCTGTCCTATATTCATTGAGCCTCAGATACAGTCTGCGGTTTTGAGTACTAACTTTGACCAAGCGATCAATCAGCTGCTCCATCAGCTTCCTCCGGCGAAGGTCAAAAGTGTTTCCACCAAAAGACTGGCATGTAAAGAGCATTCGTGGAAGACTCAGACAGTTGTCGATCCTCGGGCCTGCAATGAATTCTGATAAATATATGCAATAAAGTCATTGTACTCAGCACAGTCGAATGGCGCCATGGTTGTGCTTGGGTTTTGTTAAAAGTGAGAGCTGAGGTTGTTGGAAGACGCGTCGAGATTGAGTCGTCCGCGGATACCCTTCACCTCTATCCACCGAAACCGTGTGCGCAACAGAGGTCATTGCCAAACACATCATGTACACGTAAAAGTTCGACGGGGCGTGTAAATGGACTCTCCGACCTTATCTCAGCTAGCCCGCCCAGTGCACGGCTGTAAAGAGTTTTGCTCAATCGCCAAGACCAACATACTCGGCTTGATCGATGAGAGCGTGCAGACTTCGCTCTTATGTACACAATGTCAGCAGATTCGGACCTGGTTAGAATCGAACTTCCATCGCTTGAAGCGAGACCGATTTCTGCGAACTAGACGTAAATTTAATCACCACGTATCTGGCCGCGAGCTCGAGAATTCATACCTACAAGGCTGTCACCTCTGCACTCTCTTGTGGACTGTCTTTGTACGCCACCAGGGAGCACCGCACCATAAATATTTGGCAGATCCGTTAAGAAAGGCCAAAGACCTAGCAGTCGTCCTCAAGTCCTCGTCCAGCTGTTTCTTGTATCTTACCGCCTCTACGAGGAGTCCAAACTACAAGAGCGAACGCCTGTACCTGTACCTGCATTCATCTACCAATGGTCCGCCAGCAAAAAAGATATCAAAACCCACACCGAAGATTCCTGCGAATGGGGTCGGCGGGGAAATACTCACTCACGACACAGGCGGCGGTGCGATACGAGATTGGCTGCGTCGAAAGGCGTGCTACGATGCTGCATCCGGATCACTCCCGGTGGCAGGCTTGGTTACCCGTATTCCAGTTCTAACGTCATCGCTACCGCTCAAAACCTTATCCCATAAGGTCTTGCAACAGACCATGAACTGGATCAAACGCTGTGGCGCCTCACATGCCAAGTGTAAGACTCCAATAGGTGGAGTCCTGCCAGCCAGGCTAATCGACCTAGAGGACGTTCAACAGCTTCAGTTCGTCCGTATTGTTCGAGTCCCTGTGCCATCTCCACCCGACCTGAAATATGCAACCTTGAGTTACTGTTGGGGTGGCAAGTCCAAGCTACAGCTGAACAGGTCCAATGCCTCGACCCTCGAAGTCGGAGTGTCAGTCAGTACACTCCCTAAAACGATCCAGGATGCCATTCACTTCACCACCGGATTAGGCCTTAGGTGGCTCTGGGTCGATTCCTTGTGCATCGTCCAGGACTCAACGGAGGATATGGCGCACGAGGTTCAATCAATGTACGGCATCTATCAGAACTGTTTCATCTCGATTGCTGCTTTGGATGCTAAGCACAGCGACGAAGGGCTATACGCTTGCAGGGACCCGCTGATGTACGCCGAATGTGAACTGGCCCGCGCCTCTAAAGAGCAGGCGATCGTCAGCTATTCGGGAATTTCGGGTTGTCCTTATTCTACTTTCGACAAAGTACCCCCGTTATATACGAGGGGTTGGGTGGTGCAGGAGCGAATTCTCCCACCCAGAACGGTTATTCTCGGGCGCACGGTAGGCTGGGAGTGCCGAGAGACTAGGCAGACCGAATTCCGTGGGGCAGGACATGCTACTCCACTTAGCACAATCAAATCGGACTTCTTCAATGCAATCATCGAGTCAAAAGGAAAATTAGCAGCTACTAGTGATGAGCTGGGCAAAATCCGTGAAGCCTGGGCTCGCATATTCAGCGAGTACCTCAAGACAAATCTGACATTCAAGTCCGACAGGCTCGCCGCGATATCTGCCGTTATCTCGGCAATACAGGCGCGAACCAACTGGCAGAACTCCGGTGGGCTCTGGGTGCCATTTCTATTCACGGAGCTTCTGTGGAAAAGAATGTCGCTAACGAGCGGGTCTTATCGGACTGGCATCTCACCAAGTTGGTCCTGGGCGTCTGTCGAATGTGATTTATCGCAGTTTTCCTCCCCAATCCTTAAGCGTTTTGTCGAGGTTGACGTGGAAGATGGAGACGTGGAGTGTCTTAAAAAATAGGAATGTTTCGTCTGGCGGGAGACCAATCGCCCTTCGAGTTTCTGGCACTCCAATGGAGCTCAGTTCACATGAGTACGACTTTGAAAGTGAATATGGACGAGTTCACTGCAAACATTGTACATTCCAAGATCTCCCGAGCATCAGATTGGACGGTTGTTGGATACCTGACATAGGTCCCGATGACAATTACCCGTGGTATTTTCTACCCTTCGCACAACTGAAGGCGGATGGTAGTATTGTTGGGCTGGGTTTGTCGAGAGTGGATCCACACTCACTGGTGTTCGAGCGAAAGGGCTACATGGAAATTTCCTATCCGAAGAAAGCAGTTAAGCAGATCCTTCATTTCCTGAAGAAACAAACAAAATTCACAAGTTATGTTGTGTAGGCGTAGCATCACAGGATTACATTGATGCGGAGAGAGAGAGGAAAAGAAACTCTTTGCTAGCGGCGCCATTCATTTGTCCCAGGTCGAGGATTGACCTTTTACGCTATGTAGATATGAAGCTGTATGGAGAGTTATATAGACCAAGATTCCTAGAGTTCATGTCTACTTGCCTTGAGCCCGGAGCGGTATGGAAGGAGATAATATTGGGATAGAGTTACGTTGCCCGCAGTTGAATTGAGTGATCCAAGTTTCAATTTTATAGCTATATGCAGCACGCAAATTCACGACATCAAGATTGACTTTTAGGGCAAAAAAAAGAAAGCACCGTGGCTGCTAAGGTGCGGAAAAACTGCTCGTGCCTCGCCCCCGATTCAGAAGACGGTCGTAGTCGACCCTCCGTTATGCGAAGCCTAAAGACAATAACACATTTCTCCTCTAGATGTCGAAATTTTCGAGACTTGTGACGATTCTAACATTATCTTTACTAATCGGAATCTTGGTGGTACGGAAAAGTCTTTAGACTAAGGTCGCTAAACCGTCTTACGTTATAAAGAGAAGCGAAGTTAGGAAGTGATTAATCTCATTAGGGACGACGATAGTGTAGGTTACCATTTAGTTGTTGCTGCCGCCAAGAGGAGGTAAATTGACAGCCCGCTTGCCCTCCTTTGAGACGACAGACTACAGTGATGCCGCCCTGTCCTCAACCCCGGCTACCGAGGTATTGTACGAGATGAGCTACCTAAAGGGGCACGCATAGCTAAATGCTCTCAGACGAGTATCAATCGAAGCAGAACGTATTGGTGCACCAGGATGCCTGAGAATATATAAATTCCTTTTTAGAGTCTTCGACCTGGGGTATGAACGGTCCACCACCAGGCCATGCTCTTCTCGAAGATCAGCAGAAATGAGCTTCTGAGTACCGTCAACTATTAGATAGTCTTCCGCCGATAGAGAACGTTTTCGCGAACTCCGATGAACGAACCACTGAGAAATAATTCTGAAAGGCCTTTATTATCCAGAAGCTCCGTTGGAAGTCCTGCCATAGTTATCAACTCTCCTGTCGACACAGATGGAAATACTAGGCTAAATTTACGGAGGATCTGCAAGCATGAGTCTCCTTTCTTGTTCTCGCCTTACAGCACCCGCTCCATCCTAAGTGCATAGAGATCTTCCAATCCAGGAGGCAACTACTCAAATGTCGCGAACAAGTTATATTCGCCTTAAAGAGTGCCTTGGTCGTATCGACTAGACTACAATCATATATCACTAAGTACTGCACAGGTATGTGTGGACAGGATCGTGGGGCATGATACTTGGAAGTGAAAACAAGATGACCGACGCGACGACGATAATCTTCATTGCTACGCTACGTCAAGGCAACCAACAGTCACACTTGGTTCACACCTAGGAGCCGTTGCGAGCTATAACGTCTCTGCCAAATACAATAGGCCCAGAACCGAGCATTCGATGTAAGCATCCCCATATGGAGGCCCGGACTCTATGGGGCTGGCCCATCGAATGGTAGCTCCGCCCAGACGGAGGACGAAATCATCCGCTAGATGTTCAGGGGCATGCTCAGCCTCCTAACCATTTCGGCGGCCTGCTATCCAAACAGGTCTCAAATTTCCACTGTCATCATGCCCGAAAACAAGCATACCGCCGTGAGACATGCGATCCGCGCTTCCACCAGGCGTGCAACTAATCACCGCCCCAGGTTGTCTCCAAGCGTCGGTACATATCTGGTTAGTGAACAAATCGTATTCTCTCGCGAACTCAGCTCCGCCAAAACGGATCTTAGCTTCAGTGCTCGGCCGGCAGAACGTGCTGCATGGAAGGAGATTGGCATGTTGACTGCCGCAGGGCGCAAGCAGAAAGGCTTCCTGAACCCCAGTCTGGACAGGAGTGCTGAATAGCTCCGGATGAATTGGAAAGGATGTGTGAAAGAACTTCTCGAAGCTCTTGAAAGTCACCTGTAAAATCTGCATCACAAGAGCTGTAGTATATAGACCAAAACGCCGTGAATGTGGACCATCAACTTCGCTCCCAAGACCCATGCTGTCCAGCGAATGGACCAGGAGTTCCTCAACCTCACAACGGTAGTCTATTGTGAAGGTTTCTGCGCCCTTTGTAAGGCCAAGCAGACCGTAGACTTTATCGCGCACGTCTTGACACTGACTTTTGTGCCATTTCTCGAGCGGATACCATATGCTCAACCACGGATTGAAGCTCGTCCCCTTTTGACGTAGCAGATCAGCCGCGTCCTCGTTGAGCCATGTCCAGAAGCTGTGGTCACGACTGCAAACCCCCCTTTCTTATCCGTGAATGTAGCATTCACAAGGTGTTCACCAAGGACAACGAAGACGTCCGGTGCTAGTAACACTTCCTGCAAGATCCACACACGCTGCCAATAGCAATGTTTAGAGATCGCATCAAGTTCATCCATCAAGAGCGACTGCATGCCGCGCCTTCTCACTTCTGCCTCCCTTTGATGGTATGGTCTAAACATATCATGCGATAGATGCAGCTCTGGACCCCCCGCCCGGCTGCCAGCATAGAGCTCAAGCACGCACAGCTTCCCGAAAAGGCTCTGCTGACTAACAATGTCAAGCCAAATCAAGACTCGTCGCGCTTGGCTGTAGACATGTCTCATATGCGCGACTTGGTGATTCTTTTCCTCGATGTCTCGCTGATTAATACAGATAGAATCGACCCAGAGCCTCACAGATCCACACCTCGAGCGCCGGTAGTGCTGAAGAAAATGCCAGATGTTACTGCGCACATCGAGCGGTTCACCGTCGATCCAGACTTGGTGTTGTGGCAGATCGGGGCCCCATGTATATGAAATGGCATCGTACTCTCCGCGAACATCATCCAAAGTAACGTCCTCAAGCTTGAGGCTGATAGCGTCTTCGTCACCTGTGGAGTTCGATAGGACTGTGAGGAGGCGTACGCAGTGTCTCGAGTAGTCAAGAGTACTGTATTGGCAGGCTTCACTTCTGATCACAGACATGTTCAACCTCGCTCGAGCGAACAAGAGCTGTTAGGTTCTGAGACAGAAACAATTCCAACGTTTGGTCATCCAGAAGCCACGCCCACGGAGTGACAGCATTGTGGCTGACCCGAAGCTGCTTGCCCGTTGATTGGGAATTTATCCATGCAGGGTCCACTTTTCACGCAGTTGAATATTGGACCCTAGCCTTCCCGCTTCGACGCTTTCTAGGGCCCTGTAATCTCCGAGTCTGTTCTTAACCTCATCCGATTCCGAAATACTGTAGATGTTTTCCAAAACGCGAAGGTGCCCTGGAAGAGGTTTTAGTACCTGTAAACTTCGCCGTGGCCTGTAATTTCGAGCCAGTAGACTGTAGTGGCTAGCGTTTCGTACAGTTCTCGCCCCCAATCCTTCGTTTCGCATGATGGAAGCGCTTGTGACGTTCGTACCTTGGAGCAAAATCAGCTTGACAGCTTCCAGCCGAGGTGATCGACTGCAGTTATCTTCGTCCCGCACGCCCCTTTCTGGTCCTTTAGGCGGCAGATGCTCACTTTTCGGCACGTACAAGATTGTCATGGAATTTTTCATAAGGTCTTGCTCTGTCAATCTGAATTCTGACTCTAGAGCCTTCTCAACTGCCTCTCTACTCTAAGACTTTCCGGGATTAGACGTGGATACCACAAGCCTGGACAACGAAGCCATGGCCTCCAACCACACACGAGTGCGGCAATCAATCAGGCTATGGGCTCACGAAGCTCCCATATCCATCGCCTTCTTCTCCCTCTTAGGCTCTCTTACTTTTGGTGGCATAGTATGCATCTTATATTTTGATCATGATGGAAATGGTATCAAGATCTTCGGCGCCATAATCATGGCCCCCCTAAGGAATTATTTTCGCGCTGGCTATTGCTGAAGTGTGTTGGACCGCTATACCACTCATTCAGGAGATATCCTCTACGCTATGGTTTAGAGCGGAGATGAGGATGGTGCCACAAAGATGGAGTGTGAGATTGTGGAGGCAAGACGGGAGTATTGTATGTGACGTGGGATGTAGGACCAGTATGGAAGGGTTGTGCCCCGTGTGCAAAGGGATCGTCCATGCGAGTCCTCTCCTGAGTGAAGATTGAGATGGCCTATTGTACCATCAGCGGAGATCTACATGCACCATGACTGGAAGGAGCTGAAGAAAAGCGCGAATAGCTGTGAGCTTTGCTACCTCCTCCGGAGCTCTATCAAGCCACAGGAACTAGAAGCACTTGACCAGCAAGCCACTCTTGCGATCTGGTCCTAGTCTTGTATCGTGCAGATCAGAGAAACGAGAAGCATTGAAGAGGGGACAGAGATCAAGCTCTGGCTACAAGGAGACAATATTTTCGAAGCCGGACATATTTCAGTTGAGAGAGGTATATCCCCCTCCAGCCCCGCACGCGAGAACAGACCGTGAAAAGCAGGACAAACTGACTTCCTCAAAGAAATCCTCGACCACCAATGCGATACCTCACCTACGACTGACTCACCAGTCGCAGGAAAAACAATCAAGGGCTGGATCAACGCCTGCCTCGATCATTCCATCTGCAAGACGAACCATGTGCCAACACCTCACGAAGAACTCTTCCACCCGACGCGACTCATCGCAGTGGGGGCTATCGGCGATCCCACAGTCCGACTCATCAATATGAAGTCTCCCATTGCGTCTGCTTCATCCATGGTTGTATCCTAGCTAGAGTTGGGGCACCTGTCTTAGAGCTATAACAGCACATGTGATCTCTGGATACCAGCTGGTCAGATACCCATGACTACGCACTATGGGGATGGTGGCCGCCGTAGCACACTACCAAAGTGGTAGCTGGGCAAAATACTATTATTTTGAGGTTTTGAGTTCATAATCGGTGAGATCTATAAAGCTTGAATTAGGTGAATTATTTAGAAAATTTGAGGGGGGAAGCCCCTGATTGTATATACAATGGAAGGTTTTGCACTGTTCAGGAGCCCTGCTCAACAAGTACCAGGTGGAATAATAGGCCCCTTAGTCTACTCGCGGCCTTCTTTTATTCAAGTAATACCAACTCCGGCCCCATTGCCCTGGATATTCCCAAGAAAAGTGACCAGCACGGCGCAGTATCTTGTATCTCATTAGTCCTCGACCCAGTCTTACAGAAATGTAAGAACTTACGCGCAGGTAGAAAGAAATATGACCTCAACCTTCGCTCCAGCTAGGGCAGACATCAAAACCGCAAATGCAAGAACGAAAACTATCACCACAGTCGTGGCTAACTTTCTCTGCATCGATACGAGAGAAAGCAAGAGTACTGGCACCAGTAGCATAGTTACAGGAATCAAGATTGCGAAGAAGAATTTGGCAAGCTTAGGAATTCTGAGTGCTGAGAAGATCTCCTTGCTAGTGTTCTCGTCTTCATTGTTGCTTAGAATGTCTTCGTTTCTTTTCTTTCGGATTCGAATGTAGTGCTATTTCCATGTTATTAATTTCTTGAGGCCTCCGCAATGTTGTAGCGAGGCGGGAAGGGAGTATACCATGAATCTAGACCCAGCCCAAATTCTGCAGCAGTACTGGATAAAGTGATCGACGCGGTCCTTGCGTCGAGAGTGATCTGAAGTGTAAACCATATCAGCACGGTGATTGAAGAAGTCGTAATGGCCTAGATACAGAGGCTTGGTTGCCCAAACCCAATTAAACACGGCCAAGAAATTATAGGCTGGGGGCCGATCGAGGGCGCGTAATGTATTATCTCTCGTTAGAAGCTCATCTTGACTTTAATTAGTTTTTTGCTCAATACTTTGGATTCCAGGTATTGTAAGACTCACCATACTCGAGGAGTTTCATCTTGAGTTCATTCAAGAGATTTTTCTGTGCTGAATCCCAGCCTTCGTGCCATTCTGACCGCCTCAGGCGGTGCTTGAAATCTGGTGATTCAGCATCATGTGTGTCGAGGAGATCGAGTTCCCTCTCAAGAATGGTTATTTCAGCTTCAAGGTGCAGAAGAATTCGACAATGAGCTCGACCAAACCGGCGAAACATAGTGAGATCGTCAGCGCTATTTATAAAAGCAGCGAGTTTAGGCCAGCCTTCCGGGAACTCTTCATCTAATGCCATGTTAGGCGGTTGTACTAGCACTCAGTACGACGAAGCGATAAGAAATTTATAGAAAATTTTGGCTTACGATTCTCCCTCCCGGTATGTATCCTCTCATAACCTGACCTATATGTATCTCCACTCTGCCCCATGACCGTCGGGGCGACCTGGCCATCTAGCGCACCTTCGAAGAGGTTCAGTTGATAGACACTCTAGGGGACGTGGTGAATATGGCTACATACCACTATCATCACCATCTTGCTCAGTACCCGTACCAAAACCGGTCCTAAAAATACTATCTGTTCCAGTATTTGAGTCCATGATAGCTCTGCCACGTCGTGCAGAGTAAAGATCTTCAACGGCAGACCAGAGACTCCATCCATGCCTTTTGTCTGCAATTTCCCTTGCATCTGGTTCCGAAAGACCTCTTTCCGCGTCACCAAGGTCAGGGGCAAAGGTTTCCGATCGCAAGACTGCGGCCGGGGGAGGCATTGGGGACCTAGGCCCAATGCTCCCTTCCGGATGCATCTTAAAGTGTTGTCAAGTAGCGCAGAACTACAAAAATACCGACTAGATTTCAAATTAGTGGTAACCAATTTATTATTTATTATTATTTGTTAAGGGGGCACGGGTCTTTTAAGTTGTGAGGCGGTGAGGCTGTGAGGCTGTACAGCTAATGCAGGCGTTCTATGTGAATGCCTAACCCGTTGGGCGGAAACGAATAGGAACAGACATTGGACACGGCATCTTTGTTAGGATTGAAAGCCTTGAGGCTCTCCTCATGCTCTGCTCGGGCTCTCCTCATGCTCCGCTCAGGCTCCGCTCAGGCTCCGCTCAGGCTCTGCTCTGGTATACTCACCCTCAGCTCAGGTTAAAGCAGCAGTTGCTTATGTCCGCAGACTAAAATGGAATCAGCGAAAGGAAAAATTAATCCTGAGTCTTAGGGTATTTTGCAGTATTTTGGAGCATTTGTTGGTCCCAGGGGATTGGGTATTGGACCGCGGATAATAGAAACCAGTCGCATCCCTCTTTATCCACCTGTCCATCTATCAGTCTGCCCCTCAAGAACCATAACGTTATCAAATTTGGGGTACCATTTTGTTTCGATGGACTGCGATCGTCGCGCTTGATTGTTCAAGTGCCGGGCTACACAAATACGGGTATGCAAAGAAAGAGTATCTCAGAGAGAGTCGTGTATTAGGGCAAGCATTTGATGCATGAGCCCGAGAACGTTGAGCTTCTTGTAATACATCATGAGTATCGGTCCACAGCCCATCCTGTGTCTCTATGGATTACGAGCTCTGTGGGCTCTTCGACGTTCGATATCTGCGTTCGTTCTGTCTATTTCCCTGGAGCTGTACTGTAGCTTCCTTCAGATCTGTGTACTTCTGTTCCAATTGTAGCATCTGCAGTTGAGACTTCGGTCGAGGAGCTGCTAATGTGACATTTGCTAACTGACGTTATGAAGTCCAAACCCCTGGGCAGAGGATCCCACAATCCCGGTCCAGATTCCCCGGGAAAGCTGCCCAGATGGCCATGCAAGCCAGCGACCAATATCAGCGGAGCAGCTCCCAGACTGCAACTCTGTACTGTACAAGCGTCCGCAGCCGAACTGGACATCAACAACAACGCCACGCCCACTCTCAAAGGTAGTGCGCAGTGTGGGGATTGGTGATCTTCAGGTACGGAGTGGGAAGGGTTTCAGACTTTCAGCGCGAGAGGTTGGGGCCTAGCGGAGGGGCATATTTCTCTTGCTCGTCGCGCCTTCAGCCATGGGCTAAAGATAGCTACACCGTCTTGACTCGTGATACGCGAGAGATAAGGTATTTTACACTTGTTCTTCTTGCATTGTACTTCATTGTGGTTATGATGAACAACGATATCCATTTCTGAGGCCCGCTGGGTCTTTTCTTACGATGTATATTTCGGCTGTTGTGGCGCGTTTGGATCGAGGCTGGTGCCAAATTAGGGTTACGAAAGAGGAAAAATACCATCGATATCAGAAATGCACAATTGTTACTAGTGTGCATGGCACTCGCCTTGGCTCTCACACGCAATACAAGATGCAAATCATGTCAAATCAAGGTTGGATGTTCAAACACATCAATTCAATATCAACACCCAACCAAATCTCTCCAAGCCCCCTCCCCTCGTCTCCAACCAAGAAGTACAGACACACACAGAATGCAGCTCATCTCATATCGTCATAACGAAGTCGGCTCAAGTGAGCCTTTCTTTCCTTCTTTTATCCTCCCTTCCATCCATCCATCCCCCCTTCCTTCCAACCTCCCTAAATCTCTCCACAAATGTAACCCCCGAGATGAAAACTCCCAGGGGTAAATCCACCAACTAAAAATAAACAATATATATCAAAAATATCATATCCAACAATGCAAAAAACAATAAGATGAAGCAAATGCGAAACGTGAATGCAAAGCTCTAAAGCAGGCCAGGGCAAAAAAAGGGGTATAAGCCAAACAACAAATCGTTAACAAAGTCAGTCAGCTTGCGCACATGCAAAAAGGTATATGCGGAATATAAAGGGACCCGCCAATTCTAGGGCCAGGGTGGTGATTGATGGGGTATTGATAACGATATTGTATGTGCAGGAGCGAAGCGATGTGGCCCTCCTATATCCATGATATATATGTAGGCTCGAGGTATCGTATAGGAGGGAGAAATATGTCGGGTGGAAGGAATTACGTAAGTCCGGACGTATTAGAATTGCGTAAATGATGCGTTTGGGCGAAGGAGAAGAGACGGTGCCGAGCCGGAAGGTATTCACAGAGAAGTCAAGTGGGAAGGGGTACTATGAGCTTAGAGCAGGTACCCGGCAGCAGCGAACAAGATGACGAAGCCGAGGATGCTGCCAGAGGCAAACGATTCCGAGGCGCCGGATTTCTTCGTCGTGCTTGGGACTGGGCTTCCCGATGTGAGGGCCGCTGTTGAATAGGAGGTCCCGCTGGGCGCGACGCCGCTTGAGGTGGAAGTATCGTTTTGGAAGAGGATAGCGCCATAGTTGGGGGTTGCGGTGGGCGAGGTGGTGTTCACACTGCTGGATGGGAGGAGAGAGATGGTGTGGCTAGCTTTGCTGCTGCTAGTGGTGGAGGGTGCAGCGGTTGACGTCGTAGTTGGTTTGTCAGTTGTGCTTGGTGGGGCGGGAGTATATGTTGGCGGGGCAGGAGGAGGAGCAGCGGCGCTAGAAGAATCATGGCTTCCTGATCCAGCATCGGAGTGACCGCTGTCGAAAACGACAATATTGGCTGTTCCTCCAGAGGGAATAGTGACGACACAAAAAGCGGCTCCGCCTGCTCCATCTGCTTGGTCGGCGCTCGTGACACCGCCGATACCGTCGGTCGAGGGATCGATGGAGCACGGTGTGCCATTGCAGCCAGACCCTGCGCACTCGATCTTCAGGCCAAAGTTTGGCTTAACGTGGGAGAAATCGTCCATGTATTTTGGGTTCCATCCGATCTTGTAGAAGGTTTGGCCGCTGGAGGTTGTCTGACCTCCGATAGCATAAGGAGCCCAGTTGCCAAGAGGTTTGGTCCCATCTCCCCAGAGACAGCTCTCCGCAGTGGTAAGTCCAGGCGTATTCACGTAGAAACTGTTACACATTAGAGCACATCTCGGTATCAAAGAAGAGCACTTACTGAGCGGAAGACTCGATCCAGTAATCTGGCCCAGGGACTGCTAACTGTGACCAGGAACCACCTTCGACCTGGGTTGCGATCAACATGGCCTCATTACCAGGCAGAACCGTCTGGCAGAACGAAACAGTCTTGCCACATGTATTTTTCGCACCGACAGTGTCGGTCCCTTCAGCACAATAAGGTTTCCCGGGGAAGGGTTTGTGCACCACGCCACTGTTGTCGCAGTAGAGCCCGCCGTGCTGGAATTGTCAGCCATACTCGTTCCTGAGAATGTCAAACATACCATATTTTGTGGGTACGTATAGGATGTTGCTTCGGGATCCCATTGCATCATTACCTTCCCCGGTTCGCATGCATACGGGCAATACATCCCCGGAGTGCAGGGCTGATCTGGACTCATGGCCCAGCCGGCATTCTGTGATCCAGGTGTGACGGCAACCATTCCATCGCCAGCCGGGAAAGCGCATTGCCCAGAACGAGCGTCCAACTCATTCTCGACCCCTTCAGCTCGGGGTGAGGCCTGTATCGTCTTGTGCAAGTGTCTGTGGTCGTGTCTTTTCCCGTCCAAGTGCGTGAGTTGATGGGTGTGCTTTGCATCGCAAGGCAGGCACAGAAGGAGTAGGGCCGTGCCAATTGCGGCCTGAATATCCAAAAGCTTCATCGTGGGTATCGTTATGATCTGTTAGCGGCCTGATCGTGCCGTGTTCGCAGATGCTGAGTCTCGCGTGTTCCTCCCACGTTTTGTTATGTTTTCCGCCTGCGCGAAGATTCGAAGATTCGAGGATTAATGCTGCGAGCGACAGAAAATAGTTTGTAGATCAGCTACTCCTCCAGCATCGAAAAGAACGACTTGCGGGCGAGCGATGAGCAGCGGGTAAAGAGCGTGAGGGCGATAACCAGCCGAGTGAGTGTGTTGTGAAGGTGAAGAAAGAAGAGATGCAGCGACAACGAGTGTGATGGGGGGGGGGGGGGGGGGATGGGACGAGGATGGGCGGGCAAGGAGAAGCTTTGCGGGCCAGGTCTTCCCAAAGCTTGCAAGTACTGCGCGCAGGCCAGGCCCCCCGATCCTTTCCATGGACCGTCGTCCAAACATGATTGTCGCAATTTGCACAGCCAACCAGCTGCGGCGCGCACGAACAGTGCTGGCCGCTGGGGAAATTGCTGGCAATCTCGCCCGCCCTCGCCCCATGTCGTCAATCCCGGTCCGGCGGTTTCTTGTTTAGCTAAGGGCCAATCAGGGCGCGGCTTGGGCGACTTGCGCCGAAAGGGTGCATGCGGCGTCTAAGCCCGCGCCTCTGTTCCTGACGCTTGTCCAGAAAGGGGGGGCTGCAAGGGCCGCAACCCGTCGGGTCGAGCCTTGAGCAAATCAAGAGTCCGGATAAAGGCAGGACCGTCATCTAAATGATCTAATCTCCCCCCCTGTCGCTGCACATCGAGACGAGACTCCTGGTCTCCCACGCTTCACTCGCTGTTGCGCTGCAGCCGAGATCCAGTGATCCCTTCTCATGTGACCGTGGCTGCGACTGCGACTGTGCCTGCCAGCAATGACATGCAGCCGATCTGGTGGATGTCTGCGCTGGCTGACTGACATTGTCAAAGGCTTGGCGCTATGGTGCCAACATCGTGGCCAGCCACGCGAACAGACGCGTCTATCAGAAATTGGTCAATAAGTACCTCTGTAACAGGCGCCGCATCCAATATTGAGGGAGGAACTGCTGATTCGCTTTTGACTTCCGCTTTGCCTCCTACCCAGATGGCTTCATCTGATGTTTGCTGGCAATGCGGAGCGTCGCGGAATTGTTTTCCTATTCCAAATGCCCGCATCCTGTCACCACTGATAAGAAGAAAAAAGGATGAAGAAAACGATCAACTGGCCCAGCGCCCAGCATTCCTGGAGTGCTTCTTCGGGCGTTCTTCCGCCTCTTGACTTTGCGGAGGAAGAGGCGAGATGACAAGGTTCTGGATCGGCAGCAGTGGCGTAAAATGGGGGGCATCTTCAGGGCATTTGCGCCGAAATGCTCAATCTCGGCGCTATCGAATAGGGGAATGAACTGTGAACGGAGGGAAGCAATTCGATGCACTTGCAATCTAGATTTCCGGCAAAAAGAAATAATAAACCCCTCATCTCTTCGTCTGCGTAGCTCACTCGAGCTGTCGAGGTCGCTCCGCTCGTCGGCAGTGCATGTTTTGCATCCTGCGCCGTCCGCTTCTGCGTGAGGTCAAATTAGATGGGTTCGTTGTGCATTCGTATCACGATGAGGCTGAAAGATTGTACAACTTGGGTATCTCGAGTACATTGGTTGTACGGCCGTTTTCTGAGGCAACACGAACGTGCGAACCAAGCAGGTAAGAGGGTAAGAGCGAAATTCGCGACATGTACAATTTGGGTGCATCACGTGTGTGCGGCAGCCTTGCGATTTAGGCTCATTTCATTTTCGCCTTTCCACTCCACCCCCACCTCACACCCCAATGTCTGCACCAAAAATCCCGAATCTCCTATCTCTGCCAGGCGGTCCACGATCTCGAGGTGGTCGAGGCAGAGGCCGAGGGCGCTCTGCAGGAGACCCGGATCATGGAAATGCTAGTGGGAGTGCTCGGAATCGCAAAGATCTCGACATCCAATCTACAGACACAGATGCAGCAGTATCGCGGCTCAGCGCAGTGTCTCTGGGCTATCTGCACGATCCCTATGCCTCCCTCTTTGTCGCTGGTGTGGGGACTCGCAGGATGCCCATCATAAATCGAGGTGTGTTGCTTCAATTGCTAGTGGAACCATCCTGCTGATATCCGTCTCCCAGGCACCTACACAAGAACCACAGCCCTGGATATTCTTATAAATGCCTTCCTCTCACATCCCGAACCCGACCAGTCGCAAGCGAAACAAATCATCTCTCTTGGCGCAGGTACAGACACTAGATATTTCCGTCTTCGATCACAAAGTAAACACCACAACCTGATATACCACGAATTTGATTTCCCTACCGTCTCCGAAACGAAACGGCGGACGGTATTGGGCAATCTATTGCTATCAAAGCTTAACGAGGACGAGGCTCTTTTCCCGGATCCGCGACATCCACCACCAAATCAGGTATCAGACTGGGGTTTCACCCAGTCCAAGAACGGAAGATCGGAGACAATATACTGCTGCCATCCACTCGACCTCCGACAACTGCCCAACACCCAACCGCCGCACGTGTTCCACGGTCTAAAGACCGATATACCAACGTTAATTATCTCAGAATGCTGTCTTTGTTACCTAGAAGTGGATAACTCCCGAGATATAGTAAAATGGTTCGCAGACAGGATTACTTCCTTGGGAATCATATTATACGAGCCAATTGGGGTCGATGATTCGTTTGGACAAATGATGGTCGCCAATCTTGCAGCGAGGGGGATCACAATGCCGTCGTTACGATCCTACAAAACGTTATCGGATCAGAAAAGTCGACTTGGGGAACATGGCTTTACTTATGAAAGCGGAGGTCAAGAAGCGGAGACTGTGGAGAAGATATGGGAGCAGTGGATCCCCGCCGCGGAAAAGGAGAGAGTGGATAGTCTCGAAGGTCTAGACGAAGTCGAAGAGTGGCAAATGCTCGCACGACATTATGCTGTCGTCTGGGGATGGAGAGGAAACTCAGGGTGGGAGGGCTGGCGTGGCTTGCGCACAACTACCGCGCCTCCACCTTCATAATTCTAATGCAAGACATCCGGCGCATCTGAACTGAGGGTCTTGGATCCAGAGGGATTGTAGTTATACATTCCTCCACCTATACAACGCATTCCCCACGTTCTCTTCTCTTCTGGTGTTGACTTCCCTTCTCTTCTCATTTCAGTGACTTCCCCCCCTTGCTTCTCTATGCTAATTTGCGAACGCGATAATGGCTTCCTCTTTCTGTTCCCTCCTTTCTTTGTTGTCTCTGTCCGCCTCGACGGTCGCGAGTGCGACATATCAGCTCGACGCCCGATTTTCAGGGGCGACGTTTTTCGATAACTTTAATTTCTTCACTGTGAGCCACCCCTCATCCCCCGCAATTCGCACCACACTTTCTTGCATCAGAAATCACTAAGCCACCAAATATGCCAAATTGATGGCTTGCATTGACCAAACTATAGGGCCGCGACCCAACCAACGGATTCGTAACGTACCTCTCCCCTCTCCCCTCTCCCTTTCTCCCTCGCTCTCCCCTCCTAACACACCCCAGATACGTCACCGCGCCCTTCGCCTCCCAATGGGGCCTGACTCGACATCCCCCAGACGGAAGCGTCTATATCGGCGTCGATTACATGAATGTCCTTAACCCTTATGCTGGAGTTGGAAGGTATAGTGTAAGGATTAGTAGCAAGAAGAGTTGGGGGACGGGGAGCCTGGTTGTGGTTGATTTGGCGCATGCTCCCGGGGGCCAGTGTGGGACCTGGCCTGCAATGTGGTTGCTTGGCCCCAACTGGCCTTGGGGTGGGGAGATTGATATTATCGAAGGTAAGATTTTACATTGCTGCACAGGGGCTGCTTTGGAGGAACTGGAGAGTGGGAGCTGATGGAGAGAACAGGTGTTAATAGCAACACGAAAAACCTCATGTCGCTGCATACGTAAGTGTCCTTGGACGTGGGAAAAGAAAGGAGGCTAATGACGGACTGCTAGATCACCAGGTTGCGTGGTAAACTCGGGTTCTTGGGAGTCGGGCAGCCACACAACAACAAACTGCGATACGAGCGTAAACTATAATTCAGGATGTGGGGTGACGTCTGGCGACTCGCGTTCGTATGGTAGGTCTTGCAATTTCTCGGAATTCCTCCTATCTCGCACGCTTGACTCCAAATCTTACCCTTCAAGAGAATAGACACTGACCGCACAAATCTTCTAGGCTCAGGCTTCAACAAGGCAGGTGGTGGCGTCTATGCCACTCAAATAACTCCCACCTCTGTTTCAATCTGGTTCTTCCCCCGCAACAGTATCCCATCAAACCTGCAAGATCCAGCGACGTGGGGAGCACCACAAGCCAATTTCGTGGGCTGTGACGTGCAAGCTCATTTCAGCAACCTACAGCTGGTATTTGATACCACGTTTTGTGGGGACTGGGCCAGTGCTGTGTGGCCTTATGATGCGTCTTGTGCGCCGCTTGATAGGAATGGATGCGTGGATTTCGTGGCAAAAAATCCAGCGGCTTTTGCAGAGTCGTATTGGGGAATTAATTACGTTGAGGTGTATACTTTGGGATTTGCGACTTCGACTTCGTCATCTAAGCTGTCGATCTCATCTACCAAAAAGGCATCATCCACTCCAAAGCCCACAAGCACGACTTCATCACTCAGGAAAACGAGTTCAACTTCGAAACCAACCTCTTCATCGTCAAGCAAACGTACAAGCCGCACGAGCACGAAACTCTCATCCTCAACCTCAACTAAGAAGTCAACGACTACTTCACACCTCTCCTCATCAAACTCAGCATCAACATCCAAACACCAAACCTCAAGTTCTCCCACACCTATAGCACCACCATTCTCCCCCTCAAGTCCAAACCCAAACCGAAACCCAAACCACCACCCAGTCCTCACCTCGCCCATCCTCTCGCCCACCACGCCACCCACCCTTCTAAGCTTCAAACACCTAGGCTGCAGATTCTTGACCACTTTCCCCGCCCCCCGCACCAACGTCACAAACCCCGACACGAGCCTCACCTCCTGCCTGCACTTCTGCCGCCTCCACGCCTTCGCGGGGTGTACGGTACGACCTGTCTTTGCAGCAGCACGCTTCCTCCCCCTTCCTCTGGGTCCCAGCCACAGATTCGAGGGCAGCAAATCTGCGACTCTCCTTGTCCCGGGGATGAGAGCCAGATTTGTGGGGGAGGGGGAAGTGTCAGTGCGGCGCGGATCGAGGGGAGAGAGCTAGCGGGGAGGGTCAGCGTAACGGTTTATCAGAATTTGTTGCCGGTGGGTGGGGTTGGTGCTGGCGGGGTAGGAAATGAGAATGGGATGGTGGTTCGTTCGCAAGGTGGGAGGACAAAAGGATCAGAGGCTAGTTGGGGGATGGGTTGTTCGGTTGTTTGGTTAGTGGTGCTTGTATGGGCGATATGAAGTGGACAGGTGGGTTTGACTAGATAGGTTTTCTGGGTTTATAGTTTGGGGTTGGTGGCCGTTGGGGATATATACATATCTGGTTTTGTTCCTCTTCTTTACTTTTCCAACGGTCTGAATAGAGATGGTGTATTTCCATCCTACCGTTATTCGAAGTTTGGAGCTCTACACACCCAAGTACACAAGCAACCCTACCTAAACTCCATAACCAACTCCTCACAAACACCCCAAATCCTCTCTCCCGTCCTCCTCTCCTTCTCAAGGTTCAAGTTAGACCAGTACGCGGTGTCCAGATGAGGAAGCCCTCAGCGGCGGGCTCTATGTTTGGAAGTTCGGGCAAATCCATCACGATATAGAAAACAGTTCCTCAACCTTTGGAGGATGTGGAAGATTAAGAGAGGTATTAGGAAGAGGGTTGTACTGTCAAGTGAATAGTATAAGGAACACTACATCCAAGTGAGTCTTCTAATTTCCTCTATAAACAATAACCCGGTTCTTGAAATACTGTTCAGTTGTTCCTTTCCTCTTATAGGGCCATTCGCTAATTTTAGTTTTCACAATCAATGCACTCATATGAAGATTTAGAGCTACGACATTCAGAACAGCGCAGGTTTGGACTGTCCTTCGCTCGCAGGCATATCTCTAGGAAATGGATCGAAGGAAAACTTTGCCCATTCAACCACAACTCAACAAAACAATATTCTGCCAGCTTAACCTCTTACACTGCCAACATACTCGACTCGATTCATTCATTCATCAACACGAGGGCGACAGCGCTACCTTCCGGCGACAAGGCCCCAGTCGTGAGCTTTTGTGAGCCCCAACCAACCGTGACATTCTACACCACAGGACTGAAATCGTCTAACTCCCAAGAGAAAGTCGTACGAGAGCCTCTCCCTAGTCCAGCCAGCGCCAGCGGCCCCCTTGCCGCCCAAAGCACCTCCGAATCAGAAACTCCAACGTTTGTCATCCACAAACACTTGATCTGCCATCACTCCCCTTTCTTTCCTCAGCTTTCAATGGCAATTTCAAGGAAGGAATTACTCAGGAGATGGCCATAGACGTGGATCTCAAGGCCTTTGGATTTTTCGTCAACTGGCTTTACAATAAGGTAATCCTTGGTGCCAGCGGCGGGCAACCTGACCTGTCCACTCTGGCTCATCTATGGATCCTTGCTGATCGAGTATTGATCCCTAAGTTGCAGAACCAAGCTATGGATATCATGTATTCCCGTCTACTGAGTGGCGGGAGTGTAGTAAGGCAGGAGTTTTGCTCATTTTGCAACATTGGCGACGAGCATGCGGACGGAGATAACTATCTCACTGAATTGGCAGCAGCCCTTTTGACTTGGGCACACCCCAGCTTCATTCTAAACATCGACCCGAATCTGATCCCTGCTTCAGTCTTTGCAAAATCATGGGCTTCTCTGAAGATACTACAAGGCCCCAGCTCGGGACAACCTGCTACTTTGGTCGCATTCTACGTGAAAGAAGATGCTAACTGATAAGAGTGGTGGGCGCGGCGGTTGTATCGATGGAGCTGTAGCTGGACGAAGGTACGGAAATGAGAGGTATACAGGACGTTTTGCCTCCAGCCGCGGGTGGCTCCTACTTGTTAGTAGTGGTGGAGTTGCAAAAGAGCGCGTCGTCAGGTTTACACAACGATCGCTGGATCAGAGCATGGATCATGGAAAGTAGAAGAGCAAATAGAATAGCAAGCATAATCGCAAACAAAAGGAAATGCAACTATAAGCATAGAACAGTGGTATTTTATTCGACGCATTATTTAAATAAGCCAGAGGATAATAGTAGGGAACAAAGATTAATGTAATTGTTTACTAACTCATTTCATAAAGGCTTAATAATTAGATCCTTCTCAACATATTGCTAGCCGACGAGTATCGTTATATTACACCACTAGGTTTGCTTCTAGTCCTTCCTCCAAAGTACACCATATTAGTATATGATTTCCACTGGGTTGGAAGCTCGGCTGCTGTGAATCCGCTGCAACATGTGGGGCTCAGCCTTTATTTCTGGGCTGGTGGTTGGCTTAATATATAGTCGATTTCGCTCCTCTAATTTGTTAGCAGCTAATAACTTGAGATAGGCTTGACGACGGATCTGATATTGTTTTGCCACCGATAAAGTTGATGTTGAGCTTGAGGTTGGGGAAGTTGACCTTGCTCCGTTTCGGGCTAGCTTGTCTGCAGATGGCATGAGTGTGGTCAGAAGTCCTTCAGCCCTGAGCCGCAGCTGCAACTCTTCTTCGTCAGCTTACCTCCAGAGATCAAATATATATCACCCCACCAAACCTGGCCGTCAGCATGTTGAATTCTCCTCACCACTTTCTTCATTGGCACGGCGCACTTTATGACGCCTCGAGGGCCCATGATGGCCCACCGAACCTTTGCCCCGGAAAACGAACCCAGCAATCCGGCTCTCCCGGTAGTTAAATTCCTTCCCATGTCCCTAAGATTGGAAGAGACGGGAATGAAGACTGGACTGGAAAAACCAGTAGCGCACTAAGGAGGAAGCTTCAAAACCGCTTGAATCAAAGAGCTGCTCGTATGTGCACCCCTGCCCCCACCTTCCACTAGGTCCTGACCTATCCAAGGGAGAAGAAAGCTTCAAGTAAAAGAAGCTACTACCTCGGAGAACACAGCCATCATCCAACGCGCGACACCCTGGAACAGCAGCGGTACTTTGACTACTGCGGCTTCCCAGTTGAGCGTCCAGAGTGGAATGCTCTGCAGAGGTGCATGAATCCTTACAAAAGGAGGCACGTCAGGTCGGCGCCCAACTTCGAATCTTTCCTCCAAACTCCACTGCCATCAGACCAAAAGCTGCTTACACTACTGCACTTCAATCTCGTGCGCGCACTAATACAAAATGTCTTCATCCTGAATCTGGATCCGGAAAACATGAGTCTGGACCAAGAATCCCCGTTCGCAGACCCTCAGAAAAGAGCAGAGATCAAGATCGACGCTTTGCCTCCCATGCTCCAGCCGACGGAATTACAGATGACAACTCCGCATCACCCCGAGGTTGACTGCTTTCCCTTCCCCGAGTTTAGGGATAATAGGATTAGGTATGGAGCGACATATCCGATTGAGCAGTACTGTTTGGATTTATTGTACGGGGTGGAGAATTGTTATAGTACGAGGAAGTGGGAACTGAATTCGAGGACGGGGTTGATTGCTTGGGGGGATCCATGGTTGCAGTCGAGTTGGGAGGTGGAAGAGGCGTTTGCGAGGAAGTATAGGAAATATATTGTGGGGTGCAAAGAATTGCTTGCGACTACGAACCATTGGAGGAAGAGTAGAGGGGAACCACCGTTGGTATTGGAACTAGATGAAGAGGGTGAGGATGAGAGTTCATCCAGTTTTCAGTCTAAAGCTTCGGCTTCATCCTCTTGTCATGCTCCTCACTCTTAGCTTGCTCAGCTAGCACTCGTCTCAATACCTTCCCTGCAGCACTCTTCGGGATCTCATCAATGAACCTAATGCCCCCACGCAACCGTTTGTGCGGAGCCACCTTCTTATGCAACCACTCACAGACTTCCCTCTCCAGCTCCTTCCCAGCAAAATACCCCTTCGCAACCACCACATACGCCTTCGGTAATTCCGTCTCCCTCTCCCTGCTATAAACCCCCACAACAGCCACATCCGCCACCGCCGGATGCCCCAAAAGCAACCCCTCAAGCTGTGCCGGCGCAACCTGAAACCCATTATATTTGATCAACTCCTTGTACCGATCCGTCAGGAAAACGTATCCCTCCTCGTCGATATACCCGATGTCACCACTGCGGAACCAGCCCTCGCTCATGGACTTTGAGGTGGCCTGAGGGTTCTGGTAGTAGCCTTTAAACACGTTTGGTCCGCGCATCCAGATTTCGCCTTCCTGGCCTCTCGAGACTTCGCAGGTGCCATCCATGACTTTGATGCTAATAGAAGACAGAGGTTTACCGACTGAGCTGGTGGGGTTGTTCCAGTCTGCCCAGCTCTGAGCTACCTATTAGCAACTTCTAATCATGAGAAAGAGGAGAGGACGTACCTGGCTACTGATCGCAGGAGATGCTTCTGACATGCCGTATGACTGCTTGATTGGCACCTTCAATCTTTTGTAGAACATATTGATTAAGTCATTTGAGAGGGGTGCAGCTGCCGAGTGCATCATTCGGAGAGAACTGAGGTCGTATTTGTCCACGACGGGACTCTTGGCTAGAAGAAGAACCACTGGTGGAACAACGTATGCGACTGTGATTACGCTTGCTTGGATTGTTGAACATAGTTGATCCAGATTGAATTGTTGCATGATATGCATTGTAAGTCCTTGGTAGAGGGGGATGAAGATCATAGCGTGGAGACCTAGGATTTGTTCCAGTGAGTTCGCATTTTTCCAAAACATGGAAGATCCCCCGAAAGGATGCGAGTTGGACTCACCATAAATATGAAACATAGGCAAGAAAGAAATCATCGAATCATTCTTCCAATCCAGCATCTCTCGATCTGGCGTACAGCTCTGCAAGATGTTCGCAACGATGTTCTCGTGGCTCAACATGACACCCTTCGGAAGCCCCGTTGTCCCCGAACTATACACCAAGAACGCCAAGTCTTCTTTTGGATTAATCACAGCTTTCTTTACACCATCAACACTTCCTTCCTCGGTCATTAACGATGAGAAATGCTTGACTCTTGCCTTCGGGTCCGACTCCCCAACGAGAATTATCCGGTTCAGGGGCAATCCAACTATCAAAGCCGCCTCCCTCGCTACCTCAAGGCAACTCAAATGCGTTGTCAAACCTTTAGCGCCAGAGGATTTCAGCAAAGATGCTAATTCGCCAACTGTGTACAGATTGTTCAGAGGGCAGACCACGCCGCCAGCCCAAAGAGTTCCGAAAGTGATTGTTGCGATATCTGCGCTGTTCGGTGTAAACAGAGCCATCACGTCCCCTTTGTGCCAGTTCCATTTCATGAGCAGCCCTGGCCCGAGTGAGACCGAGGTGGTGCGGAGAGAGTGGAAGGTGTGTTGCTTTTGAGTTGCGAGATCTGAGAAGATTACTGTAGGAGATGTCAGCACATTTACGGAATCTCTCCAAGTGTACAGAGAGAGTCCCACCATGTTCTTCGGGGTATTGGCGATCTGGCTGTTCGAATAGGAATGACCAGATATCAACTGGCGGGATTGAAATCGGAGGGTGAGGGGAGTGGGTAGGCATGTTTGCAAAACGCTGGACGGAGGGAGGAGCATCGACTCCCTAGGTCTGTGATCAAATGAATTTATATG
This sequence comes from Hyaloscypha finlandica, assembly GCA_021399475.1. Classification (NCBI taxonomy): domain Eukaryota; kingdom Fungi; phylum Ascomycota; class Leotiomycetes; order Helotiales; family Hyaloscyphaceae; genus Hyaloscypha; species Hyaloscypha finlandica. The sequence continues at coordinate 129,976 of JAJTUR010000136.1, forward strand.
AAGTTTTGGATCAAAGGAGAGCAGGGTAGGGTGGGCTGGGCTATGTGAGTAATCATCTATTAAGCTTCACCAAATTGGGAGAAAGGTTGAATAAGCCAGGTCCGGGGTAGCTCAAAGTTAATTCGGTCCTGGTGGTTCTCCTCATCCCGAAGTAAGCATAACCTCTTCTCCAGATTACTGAACACTCTTAGGCATCTCTTATCAGTTGTCTCAAGTGCTACATCCCGGCTTGGTGGGCCCAATGGTTGGCTCCGTCAAATAAAACCATTCGGGCTTTTCAAATCTCTAAACCGCCCGAGAACAGCATCAATGCGAATATCAACCCTAATAATATTTGCTTCTCGTGCTTGCTGTGCTCGTTCAATTTCTTTCTTGAAGCCGAGACTCAAAACCTGGGGATTGTGGGGAAATGTTCCGGACGTAAGTAAGTGATTACTATTCAGAGAGCTGGCACCTCGGCAAGTCAGCCAGCATCAGCGTTAGGGTCCACGACACTGGTATTTCATTCTCTCATGTACAACGTCTCTTTATTAATAGATATGTTAAGGAAGCAAAAGTGAGCCAAAATATTACGACCAATTCTCGCAAATCTTGCAGCTATGGTCCGACCAAATGGCGGAAAGCTCACCGTCTACGTGGACTGCGGTTCGTCCCCCTCACTTCACCCATTCCCATTTCACAATTAACAGCCTCAGTATCTCCGTACTCCTGGTTTGGGTTCACCAACACCATTAAATATCGACCGCTGCTCAATGCCCATGGCGTTTCTGTAGACATTATCCCCTTCTTCCTGGGCGGCGCACGTGAAAGCGTTGGAAATCCATGGACACCGACACCGAAATGGAAAGAAGAGTTCTCGAAGCAGGATAGTGAAACCACGGGACGTCTGTTGGGACTTAAGATCGTGCCACCGAAAGATTTTCCTATTCTTTCGTTGTTCGTAAGTGCATTGGGACTGGTCTGGGGAGTGGACGTGTGATTGACAGATGTTGAAAACAGCCAGTGCGTGTAGCGACCTGGATCAAAGATAACTACCCCGATGATAAGTTTGAAGCTACGTTCCAGTCTCTGGTGTCTGGATACTGGAGCAAAGGGATAAATGTCTCTACCCCGGAAGGAATCATCAAAGCTCTTGACAGAATCTTTAGCCAAGCGGAGCTGGAAGAGATTCTGAAGAGTGCAGTGACGCCGGAGAATAAGAAGAGGGTTGTTGATCAGACGGCGAGCGCTGGGGCCTTTGGTGCGCCGTGGATTGTGGGTGTGAATAGTGAGGAGAAGAGGAAAGCCTGGTTTGGAAATGATAGGTGGGATCAGGTTTTTGAGCATTTGGGTGTGCCATATATGCCTGTTTCGATTATTGTTCCTAGCAAATTGTAAATCTTAGTTCGTACTTCAGGTTTCGATAACGAGCACACCGGGGCATGAGTACGAAGACGTCAGTCAAAGGATGTGCTGCTCCCTCAAAGAGACAAGTTCAGTTTAGCTAAAGAAAATCCAGCGTTGGCTTCTCAAATATAAGTGGACCAAATCATTTCAGAGGTCTTTTGAAATTTCCAGCGGTGGTTTCATGAGGTGGGTTCGGAAAAGCCTATTTCAGCCCTTACTCGGGCACCTACTTCGTATACATCTCCCGTATCCGTTACGGATGGACCCAGTATCAGGCAAGGCGAGCAGTGGCCGCGAGACAAGAAAATCGAGCCGGAGGAACCTACCGGAGAGAGAATCGAGGTGGGTGCTGTTAGTGGAGGGCAGAAATATTCGTATCCGAGTGATAAGAAAGATATCAATAGTTTCGGCATAAATCCTGCCGGAGGGGCAGGATGGATGGTGCCTCAAGCGCCGATTTTGAGCCATCCGCGGAATGGGAGAGGGCAAGCTTTACCGGGTCAGCCGTCGCCGCCGAGATCGTCACAGTCGATATCATAGGTATATGGGGTTAACGGAAGATGACGCAAGGAAGCGTCATGCATTGTGAGTGGTGAGCTTACGAGCTATTGGTATTTACGGGGGTACAGCCCATACAGATAGTAATAGCGCCAGCGAGGGGCCCCTAGGCTGGCGAGGGACTTGACTTGATCGGGTATTGAATCCCTCGTTTGGCTTGTTTTGTTTACTCGCTTTGGCAAAGCAACATTGAAAAATGTACGTGCGCAAGAAACCTTTGCTAGTGCTATTACTATCTTTAAGTATGGGCTGTATCTCTGTACGAGCACCTTGGACATACATGGGTTCAGAGCCTATGAAAATATCGAGTGCGTGTGGTGCCGAACTTATGGGTCTGAAAGTGGGCTCTGAGAGGTAGATAGACACGTATTCAGCTTGCCGAAATTTCATACATTTTCTTGAAATGTTGGTTTTGTGTTGGATGGCAACTTTTGGTTGGATATGTAGTTTGGTTGCAGTGATTTACATACTCTCCCCCACCCCCCTAAATAGATGTAATAGTGGGTCAAAGTGCAGGGGTTTTTGGTATGGCAACTGGACCGTGTCAGGCTCGTTTTGCGGGCTCCCACTATTACATTTATTTAGGGGGGGGGGGGGGGGGAGTAGATGGGGCCGAAATCTGCCTTGTGGTCAATGGGGCCTCAGGGGTTTGGAGGTAAATTACCCAGATGAAGCGCCAACTGGCGATCCTCTTGGGCTCCTCCCTCTCAAAGACTCTCTGCCCCTCCATCACCCTGCCACTTCATACCGCGATATATCGCAACTGGTTTGGCTGGTGAACGGCCTTGAATAGCACAAACCACTCATCAGAAATATACAAACCTTAAGAACTCATAAAACCATCACCCTATAATGGCCACCTCAACCCTCCCTTCGAACGGCCGCCTCCTCAACATCGGCACTCACTCTCTGGCTCTCTACACTCACGGCCCGGAGCCCAGCAGCTCCCAAGATCCCGTCGTACTATTTATCTCGGGTGTGGCAAGCGATGCCCTCATTTGGCAAGCCGTGCTACGGCTGCTAGGTCTCTCGCTGCAAAGCTACACTTACGACCGTTCCGGCTATCACAACTCGGAGCCCTCGCCGCTCGCTCCCTCGGCCGAGAATGTTGCTCTGGAGCTCTCCCTTCTGATCGAAAAGGCTCCCATCCCGAACCCTCTGATCCTTGTGGGGCACTCTTGGGCCGGCGTGCTCACGCACGAGTACATCGCCCTAAAGGGAACTGACCAAATCGCTGGTCTGGTGCTTGTGGACGCCAACCATGAGACATCGCCACTGGTGATGGACGTGAACGATCCAATTCTCTGGACTGTTGCCGCGGGTGTTGATCCATATTCTGCCTGTGGCTTGGAGGCGGAGCACAAGTTGACGCAGGAGGAGTGGGACGCGTTCAGGGCGGCAGAAACAACCGAGAAGTTCAAGCTGATTGAGCGCAAGGAGGACTTCGAGAACTACAGGCCAAGTTTCGAGACGCTGCGGAAGAAGGAGTTGAGTAAGAAGCAGCCACTGATTGGAGACAAACCGGTTTATGTGATTGGGGGCACATGAAGCAGGGATTGGAGTGGATTGTACAAGGCGGGCGTTGCTAAAGGGAATGGGACTGAGGAGCAGAGGAGCTATGTGAGAGAGTTGATCAAGACGGTCGATGCGAAGAATGAGACTCTCATGAAGGAATTCTTGAAACTCTCTACGAAGAGCGAGCTTGTCTTCACCACCGAGAGTGGGCTCTGTGTCCAAATGACTCAGCCGGAAATTGTTGTTGATGGAGTGAAATGGGTCCTAGATAACCTACCAGCATCTTCTTAGCTGCGGAGAATAAGTAACATTGTTGAACTGAGAATCGATTTATTGATGGAAAATCGATATATTGAGAGTTGACAATCTGTCGAATGGCTAATTACAGGAGAGTACTACTGTAAAAACTAAGGGAATGACTTCCATAGCTATATTCCTGATTCCTAGCCCACCATGTGATTTACCCCGTATTCTGGTGGTGATACGCAGTGTGGGCTCCGATAGGATCGATAAGCGACCGATCGATAATCGCGCTAATTTTTCGATTATCGATTATCGACCATCGATAATGATAATTATCGATCTAGGCGGTGAGGGGCCCGGTAGAATCTACCCCTCCTACTCTCTCTTCTAATTAATTAATCTTTATACTAGTCCTTTAAAGAAAATAAATAATTTGAGATATATTAAAAGAATATTAGTTTAAGTCATTGCTTTATTAATCTATTAGCTAGCTAACTACTTTACCTTAGATATAAAGGTTAATTCCCTAATACTCGACTTAGTTATTTTGCTTATAACTCAAGTAACTAAACTACCTTATAGTATATTTAAAAGGTGTTCGCTAATCCTACTAATACCTATTATTCCTAATCTTATTCGTTAGACTAGCTTTATATCCTTTTCCTAGATAGTGACCTGCTTTGTATAAATAGCTATAAGGTTCGTTACTAGAATAAGATTAGTATAGAAATTAGTATAATTAAGAAAAATGACTTATACTTAAACTCTGTAATAAGAAGCACCTCTATAGACTCTTATAAAGCCTCTAAAGCTAAAGCTTAGATACGTAAACTTTCTCCTCTAGGTCTATTCTCCTAGATAAGAACCTCCTTTACTAATCGTGTAAATAATACCTTTAGAATTAATAACTCAGCGGACTTTTAATATCTTCTAATTTCTTAAAGAGCCTTAGCTATAAATCTAGTTAGTATATATACTAATCTTTTTACTAATTAACTCACTACTAGGTCTAAACCTATATTTCTTCCTCGTAGTTAGTACCTTTCTTATAATAACTTTCTTTCTTAGAGCCTTACCTATAGTAATACGCTTATTACTAGTTTACTTAGTTTATTTAGTTCGCGCTATAGTTAAATAATTAATTAGAGATTACGATTACTATATCTTAATTAGTAGAGCGATTAGTATAAAGTAAGAGATGTATTATAGAAGGGGTTAATAAAGGAGTTAATAGAGGAGTTAAAGTAGTATAGTTAAAGGAAAGGTATTAGCTAAGGTGAAGCGATAAAGAAAACGGGGTAATAGCTTAAAAAAAATTTCCTATACCTTAAAAGTGAATTTTTTGAGTCTTTAATATCATAAAGTCAATTTTGCTTCACCTTACCTCGATTATCTTTTAATCTCTTCTTAATAACTTAACTATACTACTATATAACTCTATACCATAACTTATAAGTTAGTATTCTAATATACTAATTAATCTACTAATCTCTATTTAGATTATCTTTATAGTATATTCTATAGTAATAGACTATAATTAGTATACTAAACACGTTAGTAATCATAAAATATCACTAATTATTATTGAATTATCCCTAGAGCCTAAGGTGAGTCTATACTCTTTTTATACTAATCTTTATACTAATTACGATATTATAGGATAGTAGCCAAAATACATCTTTTATACCTTAGTTTCTCTAGGCTAAAGATATAGTATCTTAACTAGCCTCTTTTATTAGATCTATCTATACTACTACTCGTAAGAGAAAAGTACTAGAGGATCTATCTTAAAACCTAAATACTATAAAAGCACGTAAGCGTAATAAAGATCTTTCGAAAGACCCTATTTATAATTAAATTAAGAAAGCGAAGGTAGTAGATTAAAGTATAATTATAGTAGTAAAACGTAAGGTAAAAAGCTTAGTAGAATATCTAAGTACTTCGCTAGTAAGATAATAGGAAATATTATAAGATTCTACTATAAGTACTAAATTAAAGAGGTATTTTTTAGAATATTCCTATACTAATCTTTATACTAATCTAGCTTTAGAGAATAATAAGAAAAGAATTAGAAATCAGTTAAAAAATCACTTAGCTATAGCGAGTATAGTAGCTTATATATAGCTTAGGACGATAATAACCTAGTATAAGAAGATATTAAATACGATCCCGAGTATAAGGTAGAGTTTAAGGAGATATATAAAGCTAATAAGAAGCTTAATTATAAGGAATAGATTAAGGAAATCTTAGGTAATGTGAGAGATATAGCTAATAGTAAGTAAAGATAATTAATTAAGATATATAACCTCTTTTTAGGTTAATATAAAGATTAGTATAAAACTAACTAATATAGGTATATAAGTGTATTAAGTTTACGAGATAATAGAAAGAGTAATGAGAAGAGAAGAGATCCCTATTTAAGAAGCTTTAATTAGTATATACTTAGTATAGATTTTACTTATCTTTCTATTACTTACTAATTATTATATAGTAGCTATATTATACTTAATAGTCCTCCTTCTAAGTTCTTTATACTAGGCGAAAAGGCTATTTAGAGAAACCTTACTAGTTAGTATTAGGGAGATAATAACTAAGTTAACCTTCCTAGTCCTATTACTTAGTAACTAGAATCCGAGGCTAAGTTAAATACTACTAGCTTTAACTTCTCTACTTAATCTCCTAAAAGCTATAAAGTAGTAATAGTACTAGTATATAGTAAGAGGGAACTTATAGATAGTAGCTTATACTAATATATCTTCTTATCTAACTCTGAATTATAAGTTATAGAAGATACTAAAGCTACTTAAGAATATTTGAGAAACTTCTTTAGTAATTAGGAGTAAAAGTAGTAGTTAGCTAGGTATTACGTCTCTAAGATACTAGGAGTTATAAATTATAAAGAAAATAATTACAATTATACTAATTTTTATACTAATCTTCTTACCCCTTACTTATATCTATAAAAGTATATAGAATCCTACTCCTTTTCTAATACTTTAAGTATTCTATTATCTCTAATATCTTAGCTATTATCTAGGTCTTATCCTATAATACTATATAATAAGTACCTGAAAAGATTTACTCTACTTTAGTACTTATTACTAGAATTAAGAGAATATTAATCGCTATAAGTAAGAGCTTTGGGTAGTGCTTTCTTTATATTTCTTAATACTATTATTAAAGTATAAATAATTTCCTAATATCTAATAGCTTATTCTAATAATAATCCTCTTATTTATCTTAACTTATTACTTATATATATCCCCCTAATATCTAAGTAATCTTATCAAAATTATCGAGTTCTCTCTATATTAGCTACTTAACCTCCTCCCTTAGTATCGAATTACTAGGGGTAGATAACTAATCTCGATATTCCTCCTAAAGCTTTCTAACTTTAGTTAAGGTAAGCTAAACTTATCTTTTCTCCTAATTAGCCCTAATATACTTCGTATAGTAATTCGGATAAAGTATAAGAGTAGTAGTATAAAGAGGTATATTATTAGACTTATAGTAATATATATTAAAAACTTCTTACCTTTTCTAGATTCGACTATAAATTTTATATTTTAGTCAATAATATACCTCTTTATATACTACTCTTATACTTATCGAATCCTATACGAAGTATATTAGGCTAATTAAGAAAAGATAAGTTTAGCTTACCTTAACTAGTAGAAAGCTTTAGGAGGAATATCGAGTTAGTTACTACCCCTAGTAATTCGATACTAAGGAGGAGGTTAAGTACTAATATAGAGAGAACTCGACAATTTTAATAAGATTACTTAGATATTAGGGGATATATATAAGTATAAGTTAAGAAAATAAGAGGATTATTATTAGAATAGCTATTAGATATTAGGAAATTATCTATACTTTAATAATAGTATTAAGAAAATAAAGAAAGCCTACCCAAGCTCTTACTTATAGCGATTAATATTCTCTTAATTCTAGTAATAAGTACTAAAGTAGAGCAAATCTTTTCAGGTACTCATATATAGTATTATAGGATAGGACCTAGATAATAGCTAAGATATTAGAGATATAGAATACTTAAAGTATTAGAAAAGGAGTAGGATTCTATATGCTTTTATAGATATAGTAAGGGGTAAGAAGATTAGTACAAAATTAGTATAATGTAATTATTTTCTTTGTGATTTATAACTCCTAGTATCTTAGAGACGTAATACCTAGCTAACTACTACTTTACTCCTAATTACTAAGAAGTTTCTTAAATATTCTTAAGTAGCTTTAGATCTTCTATAACTTATAATTCAGAGTTAGATAAGAAGATTATTAGTATAAGCTATATCTATAAGTTCCCCTTATATATACTAGTACTATTACTACTTTATAGCTTTAGGAGATTAAGTAGAGAAGTTAAAGCTAGTAGTATTTAACTTAGCCTCGGATTCTAGTACTAAGTAATAGGACTAGAAGTTAACTTAGTTATATCTCCCTAATACTAACTAGTAAGTTTCTCTAAATAGCCTTTCGCCTAGTATAAGAACTTAGAAGGAGGACTATAAGTTAATATAGCTACTATATAATAATTAGTAAGTAATAGAAAGATAAGTAAATCTATACTAAGTATATATAATTAAAGCTTCTTAAATAGGGATCTCTTCTCTCTCTACTCTTTCTATTATCTCGTAAACTTAATACACTTATATACTATATTAGTTAGTTTTATACTAATCTTTATATTAACCTAAAAAGAGTTATATACCTTAATAATTATCTTTACTTACTATTAGCTATATCTCTTATATTACCTAAGATTTCCTTAATCTATTCCTTATAATTAAGCTTCTTATTAGCTTATATATCTCCTTAAACTCTACCTTATACTCGGGATTATATTTAATATCTTCCTATACTAGGTTACTATTATCCTAAGCTATATATAAGCTACTATACTCGCTATAGCTAAGTGATTTTTTAACTGATTTCTAATCCTTTCCTTATTATTCTCTAAAGCTAGATTAGTATAAAGATTAGTATAGGAATATTCTAAAAATACCTCTTTAATTTAGTACTTATAGTAGAATCCTATAGTATTTCCTATTA
>JAJTUR010000137.1:0-138481 GCA_021399475.1 Hyaloscypha finlandica
AAGATTAGAGTAAAAAGAGAGATTTTATATAATAGAGATATAATATTAATGAAGTATAACTCTAATTTAATGGATTCGTTGGAAGGGGCAGGTGGTGCGGAGAGGTAGAGGGGTAAAGGAGATTATTAGAAGCTTACTTAGGAGTTAAACTATAATTCAGCTACTTGATGCTAATATGTGTTTCTTTGTTTGAATACAAGGCAACTATGATGCATTTGGCCTTGTGCTCCGGGGCCCGATGAGTCGCGCTATGCGCTCATGTCCTTTCTGTTTCGCAAGATCAAATGCGGTATGGCCATATCTATCCTTCGACTGAATAGTCTTCCGATCCTTCCGTTCATCTAAAGCTGTGAGAAGTAACTCAAAAGTCTTAATAAAATCGTTTCTTGCAGCCCACGAGAGCGCCGTCCTCTCGAAAATTCCATCCTTGGCCTGCAGATTCGCTTCTGCGTCAATCAGAAGCTTGGTGATGTTCTCACGCCCGCACAATGCTGCCAGTATCAATGGGGTAGCCTTTAATTCGGCATCCAAACACTCAATATCAGGCTTGCATTCGTCCAGTATAACATAAACTGCCTGGTCTCGAAAACGTTCTGCCCCGACTTTCGTCGGTTCTTTCAAACCCGCCAAATCAAATAAGGCGGACTGGATATGCTCTGACTTCAAATGGGGCCTTCGACCAGGATCCGTAATCCAGTTATGGATTAGCCAAGCATCGAGCTCCTTCACTGCCACCAGGAATCGATCGTTCATTTCTTCGACTTCGGTGATTGTAAGGGGACTGTTGGTTGGGAGTGTTGGTTCGGAGATGTGGCTTTTGATAGTCGATTGGCTGTGCCTGTGCGAACCATTTTGGCTCTCGGTGATCGATGACGTCGAGTCCTGGTCTAGATTAACCTTCTTACCTGGGAATGGCTGTCGAGAGTTAGAATACTAAATGGGCCAGTTTGCAGAGACTCGCCTCCGGGGTGAGAAGTCGGGCTTTTCCCATCGGTGCCAGCACTCGAGCTACAATATCTGAGAGGTTTGCTTTCACTATGTCGTAGGCGTTCTCTCTTTCTCCAAATTTGCAAATATCACGGTGATTTCTGTCCAGATCTACGCGGACCTCATCAGGTACGTTAAGAATAGCAGAATCCCTATTAACCACGATCTAATGGAAGTCGAATTAGAAAGATATATCATATCTAGCTTAGAACATATATACCTTGCTGAAACCATGGAAATTTGTTGGTCTGGTTTCAAAGAAGGTCAGTATTTCGAATTTGTTCAAATGTTGACTGAACGTCTCAGCGGAATCTTGAGTGAAGAGTGAATTCGGTTTAAGGCACATCAAAAGGTCGTTTGCCGTACTGTCATTGGCAAACAATTTTGCAAGCCGTACACCAAATTCTTCAAGAGTTCCAGTATTGCCGCCGCGGTGAGGAGTGCCAAAGAACACTAGCCCACGGGCAGCGTTCCATGTTTCGAGATCATTATCGGGATTAGATCTCGCGATCAGGAGTGCCTAATAGACAGAAGGTAAGTCCAGAGATGGATGAGGTTGATCGAAGGGAGCATACCTTTTTGATTACAAGACCTCCGAGGCTGTGTCCAAGAAAGATTATTGGGATCTTGCTGAGGTCTTGACCGTCCTGTGCTTGTGTTAATATCCCATTGCTTGCCGCATGTGCCACAGCTCATACACTGCCAACTATCTGACTATATACTGCTGTCCTGAGAGATAAAATATTTTACTTACTCCAATGCGAACCGGCCTCTTCTGGCGGAGAAACCGGAGCAGGTTATTTGCATGATCTGATATTCTCGCCGCAGAAACACCCCTGGTCACTTTGGAATTGTATCCAAAGATCCAGACTCGAGCGTTAGGGAAGTCTGCTCCCAGGAAATCTCTTGGCCACTGTATTCTGCTCTCGGCATGTGTCCATGTTTCGAAAGGGTGATTTTCGCGACCAGAGGGATTGAGACCATGAACAAATACAAAGCTGCGCAGTATATGTCAGCATCCATGGTTGCCTGTTCCCATGCGCCCATGCGATTGGGGGTGATTTTCAAATTAAGTGCATCTAATGCCAATGGATTCGAGGGAAATTAAACAATTGCGAATTCTCAGACCCGAGGAAAGATCGTGCGACCGGGTGCGCATAGTTTGGTCTTAATACTCACTCTATGTTAGGGGTATGAGGACTTTCCGGGAAGCAGACCAGTTGCAAGAACGGCTCTTTCGTCGCCATATCAAATGAATGCCAACTTCAGTAAAAGTACTCGATGACTGTAACATTGTTACTATAGAAAGCTGAAATGGATGCTATCCGGTTGCTTGCGTCTTAAACCAAATATAAAAATGCATAGGTAGGCCATGTAATAGTTGTTGGAGTATGAAAATGATTAAAGGCAGGGAAAATTGGACAACATGGAGGGTTTGGTTGAAGGTGCGCTGTGGTTAGGCTGCGTGCCGTGTTTTAAGAACAGCCCGCTGTAAGCGCTTCTTGTAACCGGCTGCTCGCATGCCAAAAGCCACACTATCGGTGAACAGATCGAGATCCAAAGTCTGCCACAGGAAAAGCCTTCATGCATGGCTTGAAAACCTTTCAATTCTGCAGAAGCTATTGAGTCATCTTTATCCATTGATTTGATAAGCTGCCGCAGTGGGTGATTCAGGCGTCTTCCTCGGTCCACAGAACCACGGAAACCCCCACGCCAAGTAGTAGAGCCAGGTCATATGGTTCATGACAGCCTTTGGACTGTACGTCCCGCCGCCCCTTGCGTCGAACAAGCGCCCAGTATCGAGGCTGCACTCCGCTATTCGTTTGGCAGCTCAATCAGCCTCAAACTGAGACCTGTGGCGCTCTCCACACCCCTGCTGGGCGTTGACAAGCTTGGCTAAAGTTGTTTCTGTGACCAACGATTCGATAAGTTTGTGACCAAGTATTGTGTTTTGCCACTTCGGGGCACATTTCCTGCAACTGAGTTGCTCTTGTGACGAGGACTTGCAGTCCGAGACCTAATTCCAGCAAGCTATTCAGCCTGCTGAGCTCCTTAAAGATACAGCATCTGGCAAAGGCACGCCTCCTTAAATCATCACCACAAGAATGACATGTTATTATCCTGATGGTGCTGTTGCCGAAGGACTTCAGCCCTGCAACACAACTGCAGGAGCTGTATCTTCGTGCTGCCGCGTAGGAGATGTTTGTCTCACGAACGGCTTCTGTTTCTCCGCCGGACAGAACTCCCTTGTAAGACGAGGCTGTACTGATTCAACTTTTAACAGTACAGAATGTCCCCGTATATGCATCACCGGTATGAAACCTCTACTTATCTTCCAATTTTCGATCTGCAATCTGCAAGTTCTAATAGCATCATTCTAGGAGCGGTTTCTTCCGTAGACGTGGTTATGACGCCATGTGGTGATTACACCTACTTCTGCTGTGGCCAAGATAATGCGGCGAGAAGCTGTTGCACATCGAGGAATGGGACAGTTCTCCTCGCTGCTGGGACTGCCATACTTCCCACCTCACCTACTGGTTGCCCCTTGGACAATAGTACTGCAGCATCAAACATCAACCAGTCAGCGAAAAGCACAGTGCCGATTAGTGCTGTTGCTGGACTTGGGGTTGTATCGGGTGTTGCACTCATTATCTTGGCCGTTCTGGTAGTGATGTGGAGGAAGAAGGCGGATCGAGCAAACGAAGCAGAGCAGCGCGTAATGGATGTACAGCAGCGGATAAGGGAAGCAGAGCAGCTCATAATGGAGAAGGATCAGCGCGTAATGGATGTACAGCAGCGCATAAGTGAAGCAGAGCAGCTCATAATGGAGAAGGATCAGCGCGTAATGGATGTACAGCAGCGCATAAGTGAAGCAGAGCAGCTCATAAAGGAGAAGGATCAGCGAATAGAGGATTTAAAGCCATTCGAGCGAAAAGCAGGGCTGATAGGCCCATGAGAGGGAATTGATATGACTTCTTGAGTGTTCCCAATTTCTAGTGTCAGGGGTCACTTCGCCTAGCAAAAGCAGGCGTTTTTCCCATTCTGTAGTGATCTTTGAGATCAGTACCACTATGTGAAGAGACAATTGAGTTGCAGAGTCTTTGCTAATCCGACCTTGAGAGGCCTTGGCAGCGAGGAAGGAGGTCGAACAAAGTAAGGCAGACCTCCGAGCCTTAAAAGTAATCAGATATGGACACGAAGAGTAATTACTTCTTCCCTCACCAAAGCTTCAACTCCCAGGTCACCAAACCCCCACTTGTAAGTCTACTACGGGACTATGTGAGGCATACTAGAAGCTACCTTGGACAAAAGAATAACTACAGGTATACTTTCGAGAAACTGCTACTGGTATCATCAAAGAGGATGAGCGACATATTCCTAATAAACCATACTACTAGTGAAAGCTCTTGCCCGCCAATCTACTCCACCACCGCCCGGGATTCACGAGCTGGATGTCTCCACTCACCAATTAGCTGGGGATATCACCAAACTCTCATATCATGGAACAAATCAAGCGACGTACGATTTTCCGAAGAAGATTAAGAGAAGCTGCTCTCACGATGTCTGACTTGACTCAGGATACCCAAACAGTCTCGCTGTGTTTGTCCATCCAACGGTTGGGCGGGGTACACAAAAAACAAATTTCGAGGCAAAGTGCCACACGATTACGAAGAGTGCGCAGGCAACTCCGCAAATCGCTCTACTTCCATTACTTGGAGCCCTTCCAGAACTTCTCAATCGTGCTCCAATACCTCTTCCCATCCTTGACAAGCGCCGTCATATGCGCCGTCTCCGTCTCCTCCAGCGTTTCCACCTTCACGCCTTCCAATTTCGCCAACCTCGCATGCTCTCTGCATTCTCTAGCAGCAACAATCTTATCCGCGTCACTCCAAACATAAAGTCTCTTTGCCCTCCTATCCACTAATTCCCAATCGTTCAGTTTCGAGAAAACCCTATCAAGGAACGTCGGAATGCCTAGGCCATACCGCCCAATCGCAATCACGCCCAATATCAGGAAGATACTGATAGCAGCAGGATACCAGAGAATGCCCTTGGGGAGGCCGACGGACATTGCGGCCCATCCCTCAGTGGGCGTCGGACGTCCGGGGCATGAGTCGAAGATGATGGCTTTTACGGAGAGAACGTGACCTGTCCCCTGCTTGTAAATCTCACTGATATCTGAGAAGCTCAATGATCCGCCATTACTGAAGAGATGGACGAGGAGTCGCTTTTCAGGCGTGGGGTCTGAGTCGATGGCGGAGATTATTTGCTTGAGAGGGGCGCGACGGGTTGATGCTGTGGCGGTGCTGAAGTATTCTGGGATGGACCGGACGGACAGGATCCTGGAATTGGGATAGAGGCTGCGGTATTGGTTGTAGGCCGTGTTGAGAGAGCGCGACTTAGGAGAGATGCCCATCCATTGGCAGATGAGGATTGTTGTTGGATCTGTGGAGTTTGCGGGAGGTGTCGTTGGAGGGGTGTAAAGAAAGACGGTTTTGCTGAGTTTTTGGAACTCGAGATTCGCTTGTTCTGGAGCTGGGAATACCATTATCGGCAGTGGAATGGGTTTTGGTGGTGATGAGATGGTAAGTTTGAATGAGGTAGGAGTTTAAGTTTGTACAATCTTTTAGGTGGAGTTGTGGTACGATGGTTGTGAGACGTTGGTGCTCACGTAAGCCGCCCGGGAGGAAGAATGCCAACCCCCACAATCGTATTATTCGACCTGTCATCTTGAGGCCCTCGCCTATCAAATGGCACAGAGGACGTGCTGACTTGAGTGGGAGAGAAGAAAATCGTTCAAGACTTGAGGAAGTAAACAAAGCTCAGGCAATTTGCCGCGTCAGGCAGATCTTGCCCCCGAGTCCCTAACCCAGGTCTCCCATATGCCAGTATCGATAGAAAACAGTAGGGAATAACACTATTGAAACAATGAAACTCGAAAACAGAAGATTCTGGATCCTAATCTAACCTTGAGATATTACAATACTCGCGGTGAGCTTCCGCAGCTCGGACAGGGCGGTGGTCACGTGTCCAAATCTCCCTCCCCTTGCAACGGACGATGGAAAAGGGGAAGGGGAACGAAGAGAAGATCGAGCATACATCCCTTCCACGAAGTCTGCGCACCGCCAAATCCTAGAATCTATTTTTAAAGTAGCTTTCCTATGTCGGCACGACTCTTTGATTTCGCTGCTCTCGACTAACAATCGTCGATACATCATACTCACACGTACGGCCATGGTAGATCTTGGTGCGTCTGCGAAACCAACCTAAACCATCCCAAGGGATCTTGGGACAGACTTTTTTATTCTGCCCGTTTCCAAAAGTGTATAGTTTCTGGGCTGTTGTCAGCTCTTATTAGCCTGCGATCTCAATTCGTCCTTCGTTGGCCCGACTCCCGAGGCTGGAGGTTTCCCGATACGCTCCGTAGTAACGTATCGCATCCGAAATTTAAGGAGAAAAAGTTTATCCTTCCCACAAACAACTGCCGTGAGCATTCGAGCCATGTATTCGACACGCGGGTGGATGCACCCGACCTGTCTCTAGACAGTGTTGTTGGAGGACACGGCAAGTGAGGTCTGAACAACTGCCGAAAATACTCCGCTCACTGCAGTCTCGTGATTTAGGGGAGAGTGGAGGAGGGGGTGGGGAGGGAAGATCCCACATGCAATCCACCCTTCACTTCCAAGGCCTGAAGCCCCATCCATGTATGCAAAATGAATCATCACTCACCCATCCCACAACCGTTTCCCATCCACCAGGTCGAATGATCGCTACACCCTGGGCACCTGCACAATTACATGCGGGGCCTGGATATATCAGGTCCAGAACACGGGCTCCTGAGGGCTGAGGCACTCCGTCGCCACAGACGCAGCCACGAATGGCGGGGTAAATTTAGAACCTACAAGCTGTCACATGTCATTGGCTAGTCGACCTCCCCGGATCGGATCCCTCCCACTAGAGTAACAGCCAGCACTTAATCCTTTGGAGGCATACTCCATCATGCAAGTTCTCTATCCTGTGCTCTAGCCTGTCGGCCTCTCGGCCCTTTCAGGGCCTCCAGGACGTAGTTGTTCCGATCCCATCTGCCGCTCTGTATGACGATTCCGTGTGACAGCGGCCACTATTCCCGAAACATTGTGCCCTCCACGTCAGAGGAAAGCATGTACTTCCGTACTGTGTAATAATGGCAAGTGCTAGCTCTATATCCGCGAAGGCAGGTCACACAATCGGCAGCTCTCTCATACGTTACGAATCCTCCCCGACAGACCCCGCCAAGCCGAGTGGCGGCAACGTTGGTGAGATGGGAAAGCAATTTAGTGGAGATGACCTCCTTCTGGGACACGGGCATCAATGTTTTGCCGTCGTGCGCATCTGTGCCGCCCTTAGACCTTTTGATTAATATCTTTGTGTTCCCGCGCGTCGATGCAAAAGTTAGATGGTACAAAGCCCCACGGCATTTCCTGCTTCTTGACGCCCACTTTCTCTCACATGAGAAGTAAGTGTTCACTTAATGACGACATACTTATTTCTTCCAATCAACATACACACCACACTGTTGCTTGCTTCGACAAATCCACTCTTTGAAGGGATCGCATCGTAAATACCCCGCAATTTACCCCGCTGTCCTAGAAGTACGCAAGATGGCAGCTCAAGCTCTCATCGAATCGGTTCTGCAGAATTGGCCTGTTGTACTGGGAATTGCGATTACGGCATACCTGATCAGCAATCGATTCAACCATGGTCTAAACAGATATCCGGGCCCGTTTTTAGCTTCCTTGACAGACTGGTGGAGATTCTGGATTGTCTACAAACGCAGACCTGAAGTCGAGCACATCAGGCTGCACGAAAAACATGGCGATGTCGTGCGATTGGGACCAAACGCCCTCTCCTTCTCAGACCCAAAGGCATTGAAAACGATATACGGCTTGAATAAAGGATTCACAAAAGTATGGATTTTTGCCACACCCTCAAGTACTTGGTGACTGACAAAAACACAGACCGAATTCTATCCCGTCCAACAAGCTGTAGCATCTGGGCACCGCCTCCCCTCACTCTTCAGCACCACTTCTGAAGCATTCCATGCTCAACTCAGGCGGAGTGTCAACAGCGCCTTCTCCATGACCACTCTCATCCAATATGAGCCCTTCGTCGACTCCACAACCGAGCTCTTCCTCTCACAAACTGAGAAACTTTATGTTAACACGGGCACCGCGTGTAACTTCTCGCGCTGGCTGCAGTTCTACGCTTTTGATGTTATAGGCGAAATGACATATAGCAAACGACATGGATTTCTAGAGGAGAACAGGGATATTGATGGGATTATTGATTATGTTGCTAACTTATTCGATTATGCTGCTCCGGTACGTCCCCTCCCACCACACACATCGACCAATATCCCAACCTAGATCTAACGACTGAATTTCTAGATCGGCCAAATCCCCTTCCTCGACCTCCTATTCCTCAAAAATCCCATCTGGCTCCTCCTCGGAAAGTATGGGCTAGTAGATGGCACCTTCCCCGTCGCCAAATTCGCCCGCGCCCGCATGCTCGAACGCTACCCCAACTCCTCCGACCCGAAATCCGCCACTATCCTCCCATCTACGGAGCCCACCGCCGAATCTAAGAAACCTGACTTGTTGTCAAAATTCGTACAAGCAAAGTACGATCGTCCGGAATTCATGAACGATAGTCTCGTCATGACGATGGCTGTCTCTATGGCCTTCGCGGGCAGCGAAACGACGGCGATTTCTTTGTCGAGCGTGTTTTATTATTTATTGAAGAATCCGAGGTGTATGGAGGAAGTATACCGGGAACTGGATTCCAAGGCCAAGGAAGGCTTTTTCGGGGATTATGAGAACGGGTTGGTGACATGGACCGAGAGTCAGAAGTTACCGTATCTCGATGCTTGCATCAAAGAAGCATTCCGACTTCATCCCGCTCCTGGACTCACGTTGGAAAGAATTGTGCCACCGCAAGGGGCGGATATCGCGGGGCATTTTGTAAAGGGAGGCACGATTGTGGGGTGTAGTGCGTGGGTGATGCATCGACGGAAAGAGATCTTTGGGGAGGATGTTGAGGTCTATAGGCCCGAGCGATGGCTTGCCGACGAAACGAAAGACAGGAATGCGGAAGAAAAGCGGATCAAGGAGATGACAGGGACAATGTTGCAATTTGGAGCTGGAGCTAGGACCTGTATTGGGAAGAATATTAGCTTGTTGGAGATGTATAAGGTGGTTCCCAGTTTTTTGAGGAGGTTTGAGGTCAGTAGTCACCCCTCCCTCTTTTCACATTTTCTATCCATTGCCGCTGTTAAAAGAGGGAAAGAGGAGAAGCTGACCTTTTGTAGATCCGCCTCGAAAACCCAACTAAAGAATGGACTATCCACAATGCGTGGTTCGTCCGCCAGCTAAACTTCAACACCACGTTCCACCGCCGAGAACTCGTCAAACCCTCTGCATAGTTTAAGTCCCCCAAAGCATTTGGGGTTCAATCCATTTATCCCAATTTGCATTCTAGCGCATAGATAGCAAGCAAGCAATGCATCCCCCAATTTCAGCAATTATGTCACCAATTCAGCACCGTGTAGAGCAGCCAATGAGCCCCGTGACGAAAGCAAGTAATATTGCTGCGCAAGACAATTGAATTGTTGCATATCGCATTATCTGCCTTATGAGATAAGACAAAAGATAAGATCAGTAATTGCGGCCCGTCATCTAGCTCCCGTTTTCTGGGGCATTCTGGTACAGGGGGCGTGTGTTATCACGTGACAAGTAAACATTGAACATTGCCGATGCCGTGATATTCACGCTCCCGATGATGTGACACACATGTAAAAGGATGGGGCTTAAACGATTTCAACTCCCACGATTTATTTGCGATTCTAAAGTGTTCCAAAATGCGTCAAACCCCCCTCAAGACCAATGAGAAGTTACGAGACCTCAGAAAAAAGAGTTGCCACCAAGTGGACCCCCTACCAGGGAAATTGGTCGTCCACATGGTCGTAATACTGACAGTAGCGGGGACAGTGATCATTTTTCTCCTCGTCGATATCTCCCGAGCGACCATCGCATTCCCATGTCGGGATATTGTGTAGAATGGCGCAGATGCGGGGCTCGTCCAACTGGTATTGTGGCCATGTATGCCGTGGTAGTAGTCTGGAGGTTGGGCAGCACTTGTAGAGGTAGGTTATTCACTTGCACACGTTGACCGTGGTTGGTAAAGTCGGTTGTGGTCATCGTCTTTGGCAAGCAAGCCCTGGGTATGACCTTGGCACAGTGAACTTTGAGGTGTTTGAACAAATGCATGCGGAGGGAAAGAGTGGGGGTATTTGTAGACGTTTGCCTCACCTTTAATATCAGTAGCCCGTTGAATGACACCGGATATTCGGGCCTCCTCGTGAATTAAGTATTAGTGATGGGAGACGTATCCACAAACGGCATGAGAGTGTCGATGTGAAATGGCAAGAATTTTTATAACTTCCCCAAAAATCACCCCAGACTTCACTTCCTCCTTTCCAATTCCCTATAGGCGTTTTAGAAAAAGTGGTAATTGATCTGGTGGCTCTAGTCCAAATCCAAAAGTTGGAATAAAGGCGCTGCATCTGCCGCCTCGTCTGACATATGTGATTCACATTTATCAAATGCAGTTCTTGATTCACAACCTTGGCGGTATATTTATAGTGACATCGGTGAAGTGGATGTTATACACTTCGAAGGTTGATTCAGACTCAGGCCAGTTGCCTTCAATTCTCCCCGAGCTTCCACTCCATCAAGAACTTAAAATTTCAGAGCCTCACGACAGCTGATCAAGAAACCCATACACAACCTTCTATTATCTTGCGTTTGGTCTGTTGAACGGATTTCAGTCCCGAGTTTTATTCTCCTCAAGCATTTCAACAGGCGCCAAAAGACAAACCCAGCACAGCACAGGCATATCTCCAAACCTCTCACAATGTCTCCCGCGCCAGTACATAAGCAGTACTCTGCGAGTCAACCCTAGCGTTCCCAGAGCACGATAAAAAACCGATCAAGTACTGTCAATTAAGATTCGCATTGTGCATGTATAGAAGTCAACGGGCACTGGAGAGCTTTTGGTCAGATAGCACGGATGTGGGAGAAGGATGAAAGATGTGATTATGCAAAGGGGAACGACTATACTACCCCCTTGTGCCCAAAGAATGGTAGCACAGTAGCACTGCAACATTAGATTCTGGAGATGGAGAATGCCCCCAAATGCAAAAGGATACAAATGCAAAAACAATGGAATAGCATATGCCTTGCCATTGCGGGTTAAAGGCAAGGCATTTTTGATCAATAAAACAATTGCTATTTTGCTCGAATAGAAACAGAATACACTTCGCTATACATCAGAACTTATCTAGATAGAGCTTAAGTTATTGAGTAGTATAGAGAAGTTTAGTAATAAAGGAGTAAGTTATTGTTTGAACGCACTTTTGCAGATTGTCACGTGCCGCGTTGCGTGCGCGGCCCATCCCGTAGACTAGACCCGATTAGGCATAGCAGAGGTTCGGGAGTGTAGTTTAGTAGCTTAACCTCCCGAACTGAACTCCCTAACCTATATAATATACTACTTCACCAACGATAAACGCAACGAGCATTCCACGACTACACGTGATAGTGCTTAGCGTTTCTGGTGAACCGACACTAATTAGTTAGTACTTTCAGATTAGAGGTAGATTTAATTAAAAGCCTTGAAGTATTCGGTGGCCGAGGGTAATCTAATCTATTCCTACGTCGAAGGGGGAAACTACTTATTAACTCCTTGAAGTATTCGGTAGCCGAGGGAGAATAATAACTAGCTTTTACTAACGGAAATAGCTATTTACTTAGCTATTCTTAGTCAGCGGAGACCACTCTTTTACCTCTTTTACCTCCATTTCAATCGCTTTTTGACCCCGGAGCGAGAACCTCAAAAACGCTATTTATAGGGTCAAACGCACCTGTAAACCACTATAGCGACTACCCGTCTATCCACGACGATCCCCTGCACCAGGAACCGGTCGAAAACACCTCAATTACGAACCTGTGAACCTCTAATACCTCCCCTTCGAACCTTAGAACCTCCGAACCTCCTATAAAACCACTTCTACGGCACCAAGACCACGAACTTGGAAACTATCTATTCCACTTACATACTACTATAGCTCTAGGAGTACCCTCCGGAATACGTACGTACGCCGTACGCTCCTTAAACACCTTAATTCCGATTTCGAACCTCCCGAAACCTCGATTTTTCCTATAATTTTCCTCTGATTTTTACACCGAATTACTTCGATTTCCTATATATACACTTCTCTGTCGTAGACGTGTATTTGCTACGAAGCGACACTTTTAATACTAAACCTTCGAACCGAACTACCTCTTTTATAGTCGTTTTTCAGCTCTTTAGCTCCTTTTCCTACTTTGAACTATATATATACACACACCGAGAAAATAGAGATGAATAAAGCGGAGGTGAGAACCAGGAAATGGGAGAATAGGATTAATATAAGTAAGGCGACGAAGGAGGATCTCTACGACTATTATAAAGCTAGAATACACTACTATACCATAAATCGATAAAGTAATAAGAACCTATAGGATCTATTCTAGGAGGACTTTAAGGACTTTAATACTATGGCCTTTAGCTAAATGAACCGCACCAAACTATATATCCTACGAGCTTATCTATAGTGCAGAGGTATTTACGTCGAATAGAACTACTAGAGACTCTTAATTACATAATCCTTAGTTAACGTTATTAAGGAGAGAATAAAAAGCGAATAGAATAATACTAATATTAATTAGGTGAGCGGAATTTGAATAGATCTATTAAAGGGACCAATTACTTTAGCTTATATTATAGTCAGAAAAACGGAAACTACTATATCAACGAACTAGTCGAGCTAAGACATACCTCTCGTAACCCCTTTAAGGACCCCCGCACCCCCTTAACCACTACCTCGTCGACCCTCCTTACCTTAAGAGCGATATATATTAGCCCTAGAACTACTATAACCTCTACTAATACTACTAGTTACCCCCCTACTAACTAGTAGAGTAAAGCTAATCAGGGAGATCACTAGAATTTATACGGACGAATAGAAGTGGGATAGTGGAAATAGTAGCTTCGATTAGAAACTCACTATTTTCTACGATATCTACGAACGTATAGAACTTCCGAAAGAGGCTATTATAAAGGTATTTCCTACTATACTTAAGGGACTAGCACTAAACTACTTCTATAATAACTAGATGTCTAAGGACTCATTCGATTACATTACTACGTACCTCCGTGGTTTCTTTAAAGGCCCTAGATATTAACGATAAAACCTAGATCGATAGAACGTAATTATATAGTCTTTAATAATAGAGAAACATATAGGAAAATCGACTTTTAAGATCATCTAGTTAATAATTAATGAACTATATAAACTGTAATATAGCCTTACGCTTGCCTTAAAGACGATAGAGTTTCTCTATAATAAAATTATTACCACTTATCAAGACTCCGAAGCTTGTAAATTCGCTGTTTTAGACCCTCTAATAGCCCTTAGTGAGCTTCTCTATAAGCTATAGTCCTTAATTACGGCCTTTAAGAAGCTTAATCCAAATAATACAGATACCTTCTTTACTAATTAACGATATCGTTCAAATAACTACTTAGATAGCTATTAGTTCAGAAATCGTCGATACCACACCGACCACGCGAACCCCTATAAAAATCGAGACATGGACCCCTTAAAGTTGTGCTTTATATACAGGAAACTAGACTATTAATCCTAGAAATATACAGAGAGGGAGCGACGAGACGAGAAGGCTCGATTTAGAGCTAGAAACCTATATAGGTTTAGAGCTACGGACTCCCTAGACTTTAAGAGGAAGTTTATAAGGGCATATCTATACTATATAGCTTTAATTAAAGGAGAAAGGGGAGATGAACGGGGTAATAGGAGTAGAGAGGATGAACTAAGTAATGCTTTTGACACTCTACTAGTAGATATAGAGGACCCTAAGGAATAGGATTCCTATTTTACCTTAGTTAAAACCCTCTTTACTATACCTAATTTATAACCTCCTAAGCTATTAAATATAGCTAGCAACCTTATAAATAACCTCATGAACCGCTCTTATACCCACTTATTAATAAGAGAGAATAATACTACGGAATCTAATAAACCACCTATAGAGGACGCCCGAACCTTTATAGTGGGGGGTATATCTAGGTACGGTACTAACTGCTTTTATGGAATCGTAATAGACACCAAAGCCGCTAAATACTTAACCGCTAGACTTGATTAATTCCAAGCTTTATAATAAACGGACGATAGTATCGAGCTTAATAGATCCACCGAAGGGAGCGTTAAAGTTAAGTTCGGGATTAGTATATTGTCTTCTTTAGGATCTATGATTATAGATATACTAATTAGGCTTATACGATTCCATATTATGCCCTCGAAGACTCTATTTTTACTTAACTTAGCGGATATAGACGAACTAAAGGTCTATTTTAATAACCTCTAGAATTAACTAATTACGTCCACCGGGAAGCGGATACTAGTAATACGACACTTCGGTTATTCTTTCCTCCTATAGGATACCTTACTTAAGACCTTTATATCGGAATCCTTTACCTCTAACCCTTGTTTCCTTATAGAACCTGAATTACGACGATTATACCGCCGATTCAGCTATCTATTAATTAAGAAACTACGAAATATCCTAGAATAAGCGAGCTACGAAGTCAATAAATAAGCCCTCGAATACCTTACGAGATACTACGAGTAATACTAATTAAATAGGAAATTACTTAGCCGATTTAAGTTTAACTTAAGGGACGACGTTAGCTTTAATTTTTCTATTATCGTCGATATTTTCTATATATTTGGGAAGCCTATACTATATATCGTCGACGAAGGAATACGGTATTAAGCTAGATAATAGTTATAGAGCCTTAGTACTTAATATATATAAGATGCCCTAAAATAGTATTAGATTAATACCTATTTAGGACCTCCCGATTAGATTACTATAGATACTAGGAAGTAGTTTACTAGTAAAGAGTTCATATAGCTTACGAATTCGATGGGGACTAAGATTAAGATTATCCCTATAAAAGCCCACTATTTAGTCGGAATCGTTAAACGGTACTATAATATGGTTTAACGAGCCTATAAGATTATTATCGCCGAAATTAATAGAATTAATAAGGACATAGTACTATAGATAGCCTTTAAAGCGATTAATAATACCGTAGGACTAGACGAAATCGTTCCTATACTCCTAGTTTACGGCGCTTTACCTCAAATAAGCGAATATGACCCTCTATTACCTTTAGTCGCACAGCGATCGAATGCCTTAAGAAAAGCGATAAAAGAAATAAAGAGGATATAAGCTAGTCACGAAGTAGCAAGAGCCCTAAACGCACGTAATAGACCCTCTATGGCTAATATACACGAACTCTTATTAAATTCAGAAGTCTTAGTATGGCGCGAAGGGAATACCGGTTAACTAAGGTAATAAGAAGGGCTATATAAGCTAGTATCTATAGAGGGTAAGTCGTGTGTACTAGCTTTACTACGAGGTAATACCTCCTTCCGCTTAACCTCTATAAAGCTATTCCTACGGGGAGATAAAAGCCTTAATCTCGACGATTCTAGCCCTGAACCCGAACATAATCACGGCGATAACTAAGGCGAAGTAAGCATGATTCCCCCCGCTATCCCTCCGAAACGCGGGAGAGGATGACCTCATAAAACACTACCTAAAGTCATAGTATTCCTATAAGACGACGGAATCGAAGTAGAGGGGACGGGAGGCGTATACTTGACGAATAACGTTTAGTATAAGGACTCCCGTTAAGCTGAAATCGAAGGACTCCTAGAAAAGGGTATCTTTAAGGTTACCTTATATTTAGAGGTACTAGAGGGAGTATGTATCTTTAACTCTAGGTTCGTCGACGAGATTAAGAACGAGGGTACTAATAAAGAGCTTCGTAAATCGAGACTTGTCGTTTAGGCGTATAATAATTAGGAGAAGTATACTATATTAACTTAATCGCTAACTATTTAACGTATTAGCCAGAGAATTATCCTTAGTATCGCCGCTATAATGACCGAAACTATAGGGCTTTACTTACGAGATATCTCATAGGCGTATATTTAATTAATAACTCTCCTAAATCGCGATTTTTACGTAAAACTACCACGAGAGCTCACTAAACACCTTTACCTACGTAATGATTTAGTCCTAAAGGTCGTAAAACTACTATATAGTGTATCGGAAGCTAGAAACTACTAGTTTAAGACTTACTACTCCTACTATATTAACGAGCTTACTATAAAATAGTTAACTTACGACCTATGCCTCTTATATAGCAAGTAACCGTTCGGCGTTATAGGCTTGCAAACTAATAATACTCTAATTATCGGCGACGACGATTTCCTGGAAATAGAGTAATTAAAGCTTAAGGAAGCTTAATTCCTAGCTAAGGAGCGGGAATAGCTCACCTTTAACTATAATCTGAAGTTTAACGAAGGTATTATATATACCGAAACTACTAAAACCTCCGAAAACACCACGAATATAGAAACTAAGATCACCGGAATTACCCTTATGTAAGAGCGCTAGTGCGGTAACCTTAAGACCGTATTAACTAAGAACTCTACTACGACGAGTAGTAGAGGTGCTATACGTATAAACCTCACGATTAAGGAATAATATATAGCTTAACGAGCCCAGGGAGCCTATATTACGTTAGTCTATTAACCTAAAGCGTCCTACGACCTCGTAATAGCCGCTTAAGCTATCGAACCTACAGAAAACGACATTAGTTCGCTTAATAGGCGTCTCTAGTAGTAAGTTAAGAATACTACTAGGGGATTACGATTTGTAAAGCTAGATAAGGAGATCCTCCACTTAATCGTATTAACTAATTCGTCCTTTATAAATAATAGAGATCTATCCTTATAAATAGGCTATGTTCTAGCCTTAGCTAATACCGCTCAGAACACGAATATTATCCACTAGTCGTCTATAAAGTACAGGAGAGTTACCCGAAGCGTACTAGCCTCTAAGCTATATAGTATGGTATATGGCTTTGATATAGGCGCCGTAGTTAAATCAATAGTCGATAGAGCCCTAGAAATCAATCTGCCACTAGTTATCTATATAGACTCGAAATCCCTTTACGAGTACCTCGTAAAGCTCGGAACCACACAGGAAAAGCGACTTATAATCAACGTAATGTGCCTCCGCTAAGCGTACGAATAAAGGGAGATCGCGGAGGTTAAGTGGATTAAGGGAGAATCGAATCTAGCCAACTCTATAACGAAACTAAAGCCTACGAACGCCCTTAAGCGCCTAATTAATACGAATACTATATAACTAGACGTGGAGGAGTAGGTTAAACGCGAATAAGGTGACGTATAGAGCGGAGGAGAGTGAGAGAGGGACATATCGGTGGAAGAGTGACGTATGGAAGCGGGGATATTGACGGAAGGGTATCACGTGGATATACGGCACGGTTAGAGAGCGTGGGACTAGGCCTGATTAGGAAACTAGTATGCGTTCGATGGGAAACTACGTTTTTCGACGTTTTCAGAGAGCTTCTAGTATTTGAACGTACTTTTGCAGATTGTCACGTGCCGCGTTGCGTGCGCGGCCCATCCCGTAGACTAGACCCGATTAGGCATAGTAGAGGTTCGGGAGTACAGTTCAGTAGCTTAACCTCCCGAACTAAACTCCCTAACCTATATAATATACCACTTCACCAACGATAAACGCAACGAGCATTCCACGACTACACGTGATGGTGCTTAGCGTTTCTGGTGAACCGACAGTTATATAGGCTTATCTGGTGCTACTAAGGCTCAAATTTAGGTACTAGCTAGTGATATTATACTCTTATCACTCTCTGAACTTCGGCGTCTGCGGGTATTCGCGGCCCTTGAACTTCCTCCTTTTCATTATCTTTCCCTAATTTATCACATTTCACATTACAGTACACCCTCAACACCGCCAACGTCAATACTCGCAGTCAACACTCAAAACAAAAACCATCTGATTCAAGATATGCTCTTGGGTCATCCGGGCACTAATGGTCATCCACCCTGAAGGGGCAGATGCATTGGGCAGAACAACCTTGTCATCCTCCCTCGAGCCAAATTCAAAGCGACCCAGTGGAACTTCTCTAACCCATTTCTCCAGGTCTGTACGATCGACTCCAACTGGCCCTGCGAAAATCTTGATTGGAATGCGGATTTTCCACTGAGAATCTTCCCACGCCACTGGTGTGGGGGCGATCACAACAATGAAACAGCTTTCCTTTCCTGGGTTGCAGAAGGCGATAACTGTTGGATCGGGTGCCAAAAATCCTCCATATGTGGACCCGATATGTAGCACTTTTGTTTTTTCGTTCCAACGGCCTGAAGGTGAGGCAATTGGGAAAATATCATACCCGTCGCCCTCCGCCGACGCCGCTCGGATTATGCAAGTTTCATTATTTGTATATCTTAGTAAGAGCTTGCGCCATTGCTCGTCGTACACCTAAGCGAACACGTGACTACCCCTCACCAAAACCCATACTTCACCGCTTTTTTCCCCACAAACCACCATTTTTCTTCTTTAATTATCATATAATAATGGAAGAATCAGACTCAGACTCAGAAATCTCAAATATCCTCTCTCTAGACGCTCTTAAGGATCACAAACCTAATGAGAACTGGAAGACTCCCGTTCGTTCTACCGTTCGCTCCCTACGCCGGCAAGGGAAGAGCTATGGCCAAATCAGGGAGGTCACAGGCCTTACTAGGTCCACAATTCAGCATATTATCAAGGGCCCTACCTCCCGTACCACACGGAAAGGCCTCGCTACCAAGCGCCCCGTTCTCAAGCAAGCTGAGGTAAAGCGTATTTTTCGGTTCGTTTCTGAGTCTTGGACCAATCGCATTAAGTCTTGGGGACGAATCAAGCACGAGCTCAAGCTAGAAGCCTCAATTACTACTATTCGCCGAGTAATGAAGGAGCATGGATATCGCCGCTGTATCGCTTGCCGTCGTCCTTTTATTTCCAAGCAACAAGCCAAACGACTGCTCGATTTTGCGATAAAATACCGGTGGTGGGGCACAGTAGATTAGAAGAAGGTTATATGGAGTGATGAGGCTACATTTGAGACTGGGAAGAGAGGGAGAATTTGGGTCACACGTCGGCCAGATGAGAAGAATCACCCAGATCGTATACAATCTGTGTATAGGAGTGGGAGGGTGAGTGTGATAGTGTGGGGAGCGATCGGCTGGGATTGGAAGTCCCCGCTTATTTTCTTAGTAAAAGAGCCAGGGAAGAAGGGGATTTGTAGCACAGCCTACTTAAACCAAGTCCTAAATCCTGTCGTTTTCCCTTGGTTCGATTCCCTGTCCGCAAAGCAGAAGGAGGAGTTTTTATTTATGGAGGACGGGGCGAAGATCCATAAGGGTGTGGCAAAGCTACCACGAAAGCTACGTGGATTACGTGGGTTCGATTAGCCACCCTCTTCTCCTGATTTAAATCCAATTGAGAAGGTCTGGCGATGGATGAAAAATGAGATTACAAAGTTGGAAACTGTTCCTACCTCAATTGAGGATATGAAGGAGGTCTTACAAGAGCTATGGAACGAAGTTGATCCAACAGAATGGCGATATTTGATAGAGAGGCTTACTTGTAAGCTAGAGGACGTGATTGATAGTAAGGGTATGGCTACTGTACACTAAAGGCTTAATAAATGTAGTAGTTTAATTGTTCTGAATATCGCATTGAAGTGTGGGCTGAAAAATCGCGATTTTGGTGGGGTTAGTGGTGTAAATCACGTGTACGACGAGCAATGGCGCAAGCTCTTACAATACGGGGATTTTTTGCGATATATATTGTACGAGCCTCAAGGCCCGCGAACCCCGAAGCAGGCCATGTTATTATTTTTTCAATTGTATTTCTGATGAATGTTGAATCGTCGTGTGTTGGTGTCAAAGGAATTCCAATAGCGCCAGAAAAGTCATCGTTTATCTGGCAGTCGAGTATGGCAAATGGATATTTGAATGATGAACGGTCCGTTGAGTGGGCTAGTACAGGTACTTCAATACGGACCCCTTTGTTTGTCATTGAAAGAGGTTGTCTCCCTGGCTTGCTGGGAAATGGCACCACGTCTTCAGATCCTAGGAAGTTGTCTGGGCTGCTGGCGAATACCCCATTGTCTATAAAGTCTTTCCAATCGAGATGCCCATTTATACCCCAAGCGAGTATGGATTGGTCATCCGTCTCCTTTAATATCTCTTCCTGCAACCTGATAAACGCTCCTCGGCCTTCGCCATGAAGCAATGGCATATTGATGTCGAATATCCCAAACAGCGAGTACGCGACGTCTTCAATTCGGGTTGTCTGCCTCTTCGCCGCCCACGTCATTTTCCTTGCGACGCTACAATTTCGTTGGTTTTTGGGTTCTGTTAAGACATCTTCTGGTATAGAGGTAATTCTGGACAGAAGTGGAGAGAGGTCCCTCTTGCTGCCCAAATATTGCCATTGTTTATCGAAGAAGTTGACCTTTGTCGGCGCAATCAACTCTTGGAGTGTCCAGCCTCTGGTGAACCACCTACTTGCCTCAAATGTTTTGTCTTTATTTGAAGGGCCATATGATGTTTGCGTACTCAATGAACGCCCGACGTCCTCGAGATAAGCGTAGCAGACAATCGAGCCTTCATACCACCCATACATGGAGTTAATAGCCTCCGACAGCTCAGCACTGCTACTTTTGTCGATGCAGCAAGTATCAATCCAGATATAACGAAGACCTTCCTCTTTGCAACGTGAGCTAGCATATTTGATTTTGGTGGCCCCGCACATGCCATGCCATTCCGAGCTGCTGATATGCTGGAATGTAACCTCTTCCATACCCCACTTGAAGATAGTGCTGTCAGCCTTATTTCTCGGAAAAGGACACGATCAAGACAGAGACGCAATATAGAGTGACCTTACACAATGTGAGAGGATGGCATATTCCGGGATTTGAGAACCGAAATACTCCTCCAGTTTCATCGTATAAACGTTGAGCAGCCGCATCTTGATCGATCAAAGAACCTTCCGTGAAAACTTCACGACTCCTCATGCGAGGATCTGAAGCGTTGAGTAACCGCCGATGTGACAGATCTCATGGGCCAACTTAAGATGCCTCACCAAGACTTGGCATTCGTTAAAGTTGGGAGCTGGGCAAATTGGATTCGATATCGGAAATCCGAGAGAATCATTTGGATTCGCATCTTTGAAGTTGAGGTCTTGCTCCCTTTGGGCTGAGATGTGGGTGATGGAGTGGTGACGCCCGAGAGGCTGAGCAAGGCGCAGCAGGTGTTACGGTAGGATTTTAGGCAATGAAGGGGAAGAAGCAAAACGAACCCCCACCCCCGGGTGTGTGTCGATTAGGGGCCACTAACCCAAAGTAGACGTTCGGACATGAGCACCAAAAACCTGGCTTTGTCTTTAAATTGATTTTATTTTATGAGGAATTAATAGAAATAATACTTTTATCATTTTATTATAGCGCTAATTATGTTATTCAATTCATTTTTTTTATAAACTATAAATAGTAATAGTTCTTTAAATTAAAGAAGTAAAAAAGTAAAAATTTGATACCCTAAAAGTAAGCTTAAGAAAGCTTAGAAATTTAGCAAATAAGTCCCTAAAACTGGACCTGAGAGCCCTATAAGCCCTGGCCTTCTAGGGTTTAAAAACTAGAACTTAATTAATTAGTATAAAGTCCTTTAACTTAAAGTTCTATTTTAAGAAATCATTTTGTCATTATTAAGAAGCACATAATTATATTATAAGCCTTATAATACTAGCTCATACTTGTGACGGATGGCGCCTCCGTATGATCTGCCGGGAATCGGAATCAGGAAACAGGAATGAAACAAGGGACTGAGCTAGAGGTCTGGGCAATACGCTACTAAAGGTCGAGGTATTACTCCCTCCTTTACTATCTAGCTTAGTATTTTCAATACATGGGATTCTCTGAACTTTGAGCCTTCGACCACTGCATTGATCTCGCCGTCACAATACTTATATTAAAAAATCTAGCTTACGGTCTCCAAATACCCTGGCCCCCAATCGACACTCCCAATCGACACCCGGTGGGGGGTGGGGGGTCGTTTTAGTTTCTCCCAATAAATCAATCTATGCTGTATATCTAAGCCCGGCGGGAGCCTCGCCTTGCCTTTCCAACAACACAAACGATCCATGAATCAGCTCAGCCCTGTTCCTTCGTCTGCGCCCTAAAGTTACAGCTTCGGGGTCGCACCTACTTTTTGCGCTGATTCAATGCAAGCAACGGCAAAAGAAATGGTTCCCCAGGATGGAGACTGCCCCGACGATGGCGAGTTCGTGGACTCTGCTGGAACAGGCGACGTTGAGGACGTCTCCGGGCCCCTTGAACGGTATGATCAGGGTCTATACTACCACGTGCGCATAGGGGAAGTGCTGGCCGGGAGATATCGCATAGAGCACAAGCTTGGCTGGGGCGAAGAGCGAATAATCCAGCGTTTGGGGACTGGATGGCTCACCATGTGCAGTACCGAAAGGATGTTGCTCTCAAGATTATGATTCCAGGCGAGAAGGGAGAATATGAGTATCAAATGCAAACTGAAATCCTCCGGACCGTCTGCAATACCTCTCACCTTGTTACACATCAAGACTCGCTCTTGCTCCCCGGCCACGGTGGTAACCATCACCGCGTCTTGGTGCTACCCCTTTTCGGCCCAAGCCCCAGCTACCATGCCATGCAATTGCCAGTGGCCACTCGTGTATCAGCCGCGAAGCAGCTGCTCGTGGCATTGAAGGGTCTCCACAATGTTGGGCTCGTACTTCGCTGTATGCCCCTACCCGCAATCCTCGTCCTGGATATATATATTCCAGTCTAGATGCTAATCCAGTCTGTAAACCTTAACGAAAGGGCTCCGATGTGAGAAATGCCCTCCTCCACCACTGAGTACGATACGGCGACTAAATACCAGCGGCTCGGCCGTCCGAAAAAGGTGCTTCTCGGTGTTTATCTCTGGAAGCGGGGAGCTCGTGGAGCAGGTGACTGTCCCCTTGGGCTTACCTGGGAGCAGACTTTACCTAGGAGATTTCGGCTTTACGATCAAAGATGGAACCTCGGTGCGCATCAAACAACAAGCACCCTACTGCTTCTGCTCCCTCAACTTAGGAAAGGTGACATTGCGGAAATATGCAGCAAAGGCGGTCGAACGAGAAGCTCGGGGTAAGAAATAGTGCGGAAATGCGGGGCAGCTGCTTTGAAGGCGAAGCTCAAAGAAATGCAACGCAAGCGGCGGAGAGAGTACAATTTGTAATAAAGGCTGTGAGAGAGCTTTCTATAACTAAGAGTAGTCCTAGCAGTGGAGTTTAGATGTTGTACGAGTGGAACTGTGCGGGATGGAATAGTGAGGAATAAATTGATACGGAATCCACATTCTGGATTCGGTATTTGAGATTTGTAAGGATACATAACTTCCTGGTTTACAGCTGGGGGTGGTGGTGGTGGTATATTTTTGTGAGTTCTCCTTGAAACGGGTCTGGGTTTCTAAATTGCCCTCGTAGTACCAATCAAGCGCTGCTCTTCAAACTTGGTGAAGGTTCTGACCAACTTAACGATAATAAAACCATTCGGGGTGAAGTATGTACCGTATCATGCATGAAGAGTGTTCAATAGCGTGTTGCACTTCCATCAAGAATGGTTGATCTCTGACCGGAAAAAAACGTGGTTCAAAAACTGAGGGCTACCCACGGAATCTGGCCAGAAACTGCAAGAGAATGTTACACGCATGGCCGACGATCATTATCGCGGTCCAAAGAAATATGCATTAGCACTGACCGCAACAGAAAAGACGGGGTAGAAATACCAGACCGACAGCTTGACATCAGGTGATGTGCTGGATAGGACTGACTGATATTTGTGGTAGTACAAGACTGATCAGGATTAACAATCCTCCGGTAAATAAGACCACTCAGTCAAAGCATGAATAAGTCCAAGTTGCAAAACAAGAGCGAGCTGGTAAATAAGACATCAACCAAGATCATCTCACCGGACGTTTGATATTTCCCATCGGACGGACTATTCCAACGCAGTCCATCCACAACTCCCCACTGTTGCACATCGCGCCCGCCTTACCAGACTCACATATAACCCAAACGGCATGTTTCCACACCCATTCGTATCATCTGCATTTCCCCAGACCTGCATCTTCCCTAAAAAGGGAAGACTCGTGCCTCACGTGACGCAACCCTCCCCCGGGTCCAGGATCAGCCGAGACACTTGAACACCTAGTTTATTGACCTGAATAAGCTTGTTCTGACCTCTGGGGCCATTTTCTCTTGAATTTAGATTGGTGTCCGGAAGGTACCGGCTCTGGAGTGTGCTTTCATTTTCGTGGAGGCAGTGTATGTGAGCGATCGCCAGTGGGCGTTCCGCATCTTCTCTGATTCGTCAGGGAATGCGAGGAAATATTGGGAGGCGTTGGATGGGATCAACAACTCCCGAAGCCCCATGGGGCCGTGTCTCTTCGATCCTGTGAGAAACGTGGTGATTGGAAGTCGCTGCCGTCATCGTGCCACGGGGCTGGGAGGGAGCTCGCTGTTCCGTTGCTAGGGGGAATCTGCTGCACATATAGGCTGAGTGCGCGTTTTTGCGATTCCGATCTGTTGTTACCCGCCCCTTCGAAAAGCACTTCTCTGTCTCGAACCCAGTCGATTGATCTCACCTCAATTCAAATAGAAATGTATCAATCGTTGATTTCTCTGCTTGCCTTGGCGGCGTATGTCAATGCGGGGACACCGCATATCATCGATGTGGGAGAGGGTGGAGCTCTTACATTCAGCCCGGACTCTCTGACTGCAGCTGTTGGTGATACGTGAGTTATTCCAAATCTCTTCGTCGAGGCCAATTAAGGATATGTTGACAATCCTGGCTGCTGCAGGCTGGAGTTCCATTTCTACAGTGGTTCTGGAGGCCACAGTGTCGCGTCGTCCACCCTCGAGAGCCCTTGCGTGCCAGCTCCCGACGCCTTCTTCTCGGGATTCCTAAAGGCAGACACCACGGGGGTACGTTTGCTCTAATTCCAAGTCCGTCGAATGTACGCTAACATTGACGCAGGATACCACTTTCGTCGTCAATGTAACCTCGACCGACCCCATATGGTACTACTGCTCCCTTGCCTCCCATTGCCAAGCTGGCATGGTTGGAGTTGTCAATCCTCCTTCCGGGAAAAGCATTACAGACTATACGGATGCTGCTAAGAAAGTTGCGCGAGCTTCGTCACCAGCGACGATGACAGGAGGTGTTCTGACGAGCATAAATGAGGCCGCGGAAAGCACAACGGTGGGCGCGAGTAGCAGTGGTAGCGGAGGGCCTGCCACGACCACAACGGGCACAGGAGCATCAGCTACGGGCGTTCAGGCTTCACCCACTTCATCGACAAGCACTGGGGCCACACCCTCACCCACCAAGAGTGGGGCGAGAAAGGGCAGTGATTTGTCGATCATGCTTGGACTGGGTGTTGTGGTTGGAGGATTGGTGGTGTTGATGGCTTGAGAATGTGAAGTCTGGCGGGGTTGGCATGAATGGTGGAGGCTGTCATGTGGAAAACAAATACAGAAGAGGGGGGAACAAGACCAACAACTAGTTGACCATACCGCCCATAGAACAACTGGAATGTTTCGCAATATATGATTTCTGGAGAGAATTAGAGAAATATGAAACCTGAGCACAGTAATTGGAGCAGAAAATGGGACTCACGTCACGTGACTGTTCAGGCTCTGAGTCAACCCCTCCACAAAATTATTTACAAAAAGGGTCCAACAACGCGTCACAATATCATACGCAGAACATAACACATCAATCATGGCGGACGCAGCAGGCGCATCCGCTCCCACAGAGCCCATGGCTAACCTCCATCTCGACGAGGCCACCGGCGAAATGGTCTCCAAGTCCGAATTGAAGAAGCGCAACAAGCAGAGACAGAAGGAGGAAGAGAAGAGAGCGCGTGAGGCAGCAGCACCTCCCAAGCCTGTTGCGGCCAAGAAGTCAAATGCCGAGGCTGACGAGAAGGAATTGAATCCAAATGTATAACCATATCCTGAACCTCAAACGCGAATTGAGACATTGTGACTGATGGCGGGGTAACAGCAATACTTCGAGATTCGATCCCGCAACATCAACAAGCTCCGAACTACCAAGAACCCAAACCCATATCCCCACAAGTTCCATACAAACTATGATCTGCGGGATTTCGTCAAGGATTATGGCTCCCTCAAGTCCGGAGAGCACAAGAAGGACAAGGAGATCCGAATTGGTGCTAGAATCTACAACAAGCGCGCATCTGGAAATAAGCTGGTGTTCTACGATGTCCGGACTGAGGGCGTTAAGATTCAAATTATGTGTCAAATGCAAGAGGCCAAGGAAGGAGGCGTTCCGTTCGAGGAGCAGCATGAACATCTTCGACGCGGCGACATCATTGGCATTGTTGGCTACCCAGGACGAACCGCACCCAAGAACAAGATTGAGAAGGGAGAGGAAGGAGAACTGTCTATCTTTGCGATGGAAATCATTCTTCTGACACCATGTCTACACCAACTTCCGGACGAATACTATGGGTTCAAGGATCAAGAGCAAAGACACCGCAAGCGTTATCTGGATTTGATCATGAATGATCCGACCCGAAACGTCTTCATCACAAGATCCAAGATGGTCACCTATATTCGCAAGTACTTCGATGATAAGGACTTTGTCGAGGTCGAGACGCCCATGATGAACTCTATCGCAGGAGGAGCAACAGCCAAGCCGTTCGTGACTCACCACAACGACCTCGACATGAACATGTTCATGCGTGTTGCTCCTGAGCTATACCTCAAGATGCTCGTGGTTGGCGGTCTAAACCGTGTTTACGAGATGGGCCGTCAATTCCGTAACGAAGGCATCGACCTAACCCACAACCCAGAATTCACAACCTGCGAGTTCTACATGGCCTACGCAGACGTCTACGATATCATGGACATGACCGAAGAACTCGTCTCAGGCCTTGTCAAGCACGTAACGGGCGGCACCACTACTAAGTTCCACACCCAACACGGCGAAGAGTACGAAGTAAACTGGAAGGCCCCCTGGCGCCGAGTCGAAATGATTCCGGCTCTTGAAGAAGCAACTGGCGAAAAGTTCCCCCCGGGCGAGCAACTGCACACTAAGGAAACCAATGACTTCCTCAAGAGCGTGCTCAAGAAGATGAAGGTCGACTGCTCGCCACCCCTTACCAACGCCCGCATGCTGGACAAGCTAGTCGGCGAGTTCATCGAGGAGACCTGCGTGAACCCGACCTTCATCACCGGACACCCACAGATGATGAGTCCGCTCGCCAAGTACCACCGCAGCAATCCGGGTCTCTGCGAGCGCTTTGAAGCCTTCGTCTGCAAGAAGGAAATCGTGAACGCTTATACCGAGTTAAACGACCCCTTTGACCAACGACTGCGCTTTGAAGAGCAAGCACGGCAGAAGGACCAAGGAGACGACGAGGCGCAAATGATCGACGAGAACTTTTGCCAGAGTCTTGAGTTCGGACTTCCTCCGACTGGGGGATGGGGAATGGGTATTGATCGATTAGTCATGTTCCTGACGGATAACTATAGTATTAAGGAGGTGCTGGCGTTCCCGTTCATGAAGGAAGATGTTAGCATGAAGAAGGAGAAGTTGGCGGCGGAGGAGGTGGGCATCCAGCCTGTGGCTGAGGAGGGGATCCGTGAGTCTTCCAACAGAAGACCATCAGAGCTTTACTTACAGATGGTTAGCGCACAAGTAGATGATCCGAGTCGGGTACGAGATGGGTGGATCATTGATCGATGAATGGATGATGATGGATGTTGCCTCTGTTGGCTTCTAGGGCCTGTGTATTGCATCTTCGAGATGAAGATTATGGAACTTATGGCTTATGATCGAGTATAGAGGAAGCGAGAAAGCGAATAAGCAAGAAAAAAGTTTTTAGTTATCTACAGAGTTGAGATTCATACGCTCGTGACCACGGACCCCTTTCTATGCCGCTAATCAAACACACATCACATCCATCACTCATACATACATCACATATCACCAATTCCCCCATCATATTTAAACATCCCCAACCACCCTTTACAAAACAGGCGGTCCATTCCTCCTCAAGGCACTCAGATCACTCTTCATAGCCTCCTTCCCTAACCCCACTTTCCCTGCCCCTGTTACCGCAGATGCCTGCCTCACTCTCTGCCTCACCAACGCCATCAATCTCCTTGGAACCCACACTCTACTCCCAAGCACCAGTGTCCCGGTGAGTAACGCCAACGCTCCCGCCTGATGCGCC
This sequence comes from Hyaloscypha finlandica, assembly GCA_021399475.1. Taxonomy (NCBI): domain Eukaryota; kingdom Fungi; phylum Ascomycota; class Leotiomycetes; order Helotiales; family Hyaloscyphaceae; genus Hyaloscypha; species Hyaloscypha finlandica. The sequence continues at coordinate 28,382 of JAJTUR010000137.1, forward strand.
GCCGCAAGAGGGACAGGAACCAGATAAATCAGCGTGCTAATACCCAACGTAACTTGCAACAATACCAAATGCACGACTCCCAACATGCCCTTTCTCGCTCCATTCGGCAGTGCGCCTCTTAGCCTCCTGTTAAAGCGGGAATATGCCCACAGAGACAAGATAGCAGTGAATGTCGTGGTAGCCAGGACGCGGTGATTGAGCTGCACTGTCGACGGGTTTTCGAGCATATTACGCCAGACTAGATCGCTTTGGTCGGATTTGCGAGAGTAGAAAGGAGAAAAGAGCTCCGCCTTTGGGGGGTGGAAACCGGTTCCCATGCGTGGGAACTCGTTATAAATAAGTCCGGCGTCGAGCCCGGCGACTAGGCCACCGGACAAGGCAGTTGTGAAAACGAGGAGCGTGAGGCCGGCGACGGATTTCCGGAATACGCGGAGGGAGGGGGAGGAGAGGTGGGTTAGTTGTGCCAACCCTCGCGCGGGGTTGGAAAGAAGGGCGTTGGTACGGAGGATGGAGAGTCCGTTCCATAGCATGGCGGTGTAGCATATAAACGCCGCTCCCAGGTGGGCCGTCAATCGATACTGGGAGACTCTTGGATGGCTCCCGGGAGCGAAGAGATCATCTTTTAATCCCGATTTGACCATATACCAGCCCAGAAATCCTTGGAACCCTATCAGTCCACTTATTCCGAGAAGACGCAATGACATGTTTGCTGCGACTTTCCGCCGGGAGACAAAGTAGATGGCGGGGAGGACGAAGCTGAGGCCCACGAAACGCCCCCAGAGACGGTGTCCCCATTCCATATAGTAGATCTTCTTAAATTCTTCCAGTGTCATGTGTGAGTTTAGGAGCTTAAATTCGGGAGAGGCGCGGTACTTGTCGAACTCGGAGGCCCAGTCCGAGGCGGAGAGGGGCGGGAGGGAACCTGTTACGGGTTTCCATTCTGTGATACTGAGTCTAGCCAATTGTTAGACCTGGATTGTAAATTTAAGGGCGGAACGGGGAGGCGATGTACCCAGACTCGGTCAATCTCGTCAAGCCCCCAAATACCACAATCCCGAATACACTGCCTGCGGAAGCTAGCAGCCAATATGCGACTGTATTCGAGGAAGTCTCGGGAAAGAAGCCCTTCTTCGCCCCTCCCTTCCCCCTCTCCTTCTCGGCATTCGATATCGTCTGACTGAGCGAGCTCAACGGAGATGTCTTTTTCGGCACGAGTTCAGGGAATGTTGCAGCGCTGCTGTTGAATCGGATGGTTCGAGTGAGGTTCGCCTTTCTGGGAATTTTGATCTGTCGAGCTGCGGGACGGGCATATTTTTGACAGTGGTGACATATGAAGAAATCGCTGGCGAGCCGGGGAGCTGCTCGTCGCAACCCGGGTAGAAATGAAGCCATTGAGGAGAATGGGAAGTCTTAGACAAGAGCGGAATAATGGGACGATAAATCATTTATCGCGAGCTTCAATTAGGTCAGCAGTGGTTCGGGAATCGCCGGCTTGGAGGAACTTTTGGCCGTGCAGGGATTCAGGCTGCAAGGTACATCCAGCCGCGCCAGCTCCTGGAATTGAACCCCCAAGTTTTTGTGCAACCTCAGTAACGCAATTACGAACGCCAACCATCAGATGAAATCATGAAGACACTCTCTCTCGAGAGTACACTAGGCGCACATGTTCTCTCCACGGAATACCGAATCCCCTAATCCTTTCCGCCCTGCTGTGCAATACCTCGTTTCTCCTGGCAGACCTCGATCAAACCACCGTCAGAGTAGCTCCTCTGGCAGCCTCGACTCTGACGGCGAGGGGGCGCGCTCGAGAATGCCCCCCTCCGATTGCAATGAACTCCGCTCAGCTTCAATTCCTTTGATCATTATCTCCGGATCCGCCTCTCCTGCCCGCAGACCACCAGACTGTTCTCCGAATTCAGACACAGACGATGACGATTGGGGGGACAATCCCAGCTCAACACAGCAGCCATTCTTCATGCAAGATAGAGCCAAGTTCACAGGCTGGAGGCGGTTCATGTACGGTGGAGGAGCCGGACAATTCTTCTTCAACACACCGCTGGGCTGGCAGCTATACATCGGGATACTTGTTCTCTGGCTCGGGGGCTGTCAGATTGGTTTAACGATCATGAATCGTATTATTATGTGGAGTGGGTATTTGCAAGAAAACTACACCTCACACACCAACCTGATCCCCTTGATAGCCGGAGTATACAAGTTTCCCTATCCCTTGACGACTGCGCTAATCCAGATGCTAATCACACATGGATGTCTGCTGCTTTCAGCGTACATTACGCGTTGGGTTAGTCCGTGTTTGAATAGTGCTGGGTTATCTGGAGGAGTTGCGCCTTCGAGACCGTGGCAAACGCCCCCTGCAGTGAAGTTTGGAGGGAAGAATGCGGGGTTCTGGGACCATGTTTCGAGGTGGACCGCATATAAAACGGGAGGAATCGCAGGAGGGGGTCTCTTCGAATTCGATTTGCAGATTGCAAAGCTGGTCCTACCTTGTGCGGTCATATTCGTTGCGAAAGTGGTACTCTCCAACCTTTCGTTTGCATATGCCCAGCTCCAGATATACATCCTAGCACGGATTGCTATCGTACCTCTGGCGTTATTCTTCACTTACTTCTTGGGAGGAACACAACACAGCGTCTCCGCGATCTCTTCCGCCCTCACTGCAGCCCTTACTCTGGCCATTGCCACAGTCCCGCAAACCAGCATCCAAGTCACATGGGAGAGCGTCGCAGCAGGAGTATTCTCCTCCATCTTCGTAGCCCTCTACCCAGTCCAACTCCAACGAACCTACAAATCCCTTGTCGCGTCTCTGGTCCCGCAAGGCGACCTCCTCGGCACCTTCCCTTCATCCACCAGTCCCGATTTCTCCGGCACTAGAGAAGAAGCGTGTGCTTACTGGCGCCTGCTCCACTACATCTCTCTGCTCAGCATCCTGATCTTCACACCCATTGTCATCCTATCCGGTGAACTCGCAATCATCTGGCGGAACTACTACATCCTAGACGTCTTCTTCCACTGGCTGATGGTGCTGTCCAGCGGTACAGGAAGCTGGGCCGTGTTCTGGGCAACGATTGCGTTGACGAGAGCTACGAGCCCGCTGACGACGGCATTCTTGTTTGTGCCGAGAGCAGCGTTTTTGCTGCCTGTTATGGCGAGGCTTAGGATACCAGCTTATGCGTGGGTTGGGATTGTAGTGAGTTGGATCTCTTGTGCATGGTTCCTGATGGCCAGACGGAGAGATGGGAGGGAGCTTGGGCGGTTGAGGTGATATATTTGTGAGCGAGATTGGGCGTACAGTACGTGTATTGTATACTGGGCATTAAGCGGAAGATCCATAAATTGGCGCTGATCTACAAAGAAGATGATGAAGGATTACAAGGCCTGGCCAGTGGCCAGCTGCCATATACCAAAATGCTTCTTCAGCCTTCCATCAATCTGAAATTTGCGGCTCAAACACAACCCAATCTTCTTCCCGTGCCTGGCAAGTGCCTACCGAGAAACATACTCAGGTCAACATTCCTTCCATTATACACTGCTTTTCGACGCTGCGTTCACATACCCTTCGAACCCAGTACGCATCTCATTTTCATTCGCTCCTGAACTACATCCTTGACCGTCAATCTTCATGGTTAGGCTCGAGTGGGCACCCTTCCCTCGGCAGGTTCAATGTTGCAAAACGTCCTGTACATTACCCTTATCCCAGAGTCCTCCCGAGGGGAAGGGTTGAGGTTTTATTGCACATCGCAACTGAAGTGAAGTGACGCCCGGACATGGAATTATAGGGGGTGTGGAGTGGAGAGTGAATGTTCGTCTCAACTTTGTTTCATATAGCTTCAATTTTCCAAATGTTCCGGGAACATAGAATTCCACAAATGTCGGCGTGATTGAATTCCACCGCAAGAGCAACTGCCTGATTGTATTCCTAGATCATCGAGCCCGAGATATGATTAGTCGAGTGACTAGTCGGGTTTCGCTTGTGTTTTTGTGTTCAGTGTGCGCGGAGCTCTGGCTGCGGGCCAACCATGCCTCACGTAGCTCACTCAAACCAATTTGAAGTATCATCTAGGAGACACATCGCCTCTTGCCCTCCGTTCTTCTTCCAGCATCTCCCGCTGTACCGCAGCCTCCAGCTCATCCAGCTCCTGCAACTTCAGCAATCTTTCCTTCTCAACTCTGATCTTCTCTCGCTTTTCTCTCAGCTCGTCCATTCGAGACGAACTCGCACCATCCGAAAGTGGCTTCTCACTCGTGGCGCGCGAGGGCAATGCATCGTGCGCCACTCTACCTTCTGGTTTACTTCCATAACTACCGACAGAGGGTTCTATGGCCAGAGGCTGGAAAGGCTGACTAAACGTCTGTTGAGGCGCCTGAGCTGGGCTTTGAAGCTCCGCCGTGGGACTCCCCTCTAGCTCATGATCATTTGCCGTCGTTGGAAGTTCCTTACTTTGAACGGCGAGTATTGGGTTCTCCGCCGCAATCCCGCTTTCATCTGGTTTATACCTCTTCGCCAGTGCAGCAAGTTCTGTTCTTGAGATGGAGTGCATTGGTTCGTCCGTCTGGAGTTCTTCTGTAGGCCGGCTACTTCGCAGCGTTGAGGGTTCGATTCCCTTTTCCGCCATGACGGGGAGCTCATGTATAGGCCAGCCACTTCGCAGCTTTGAGGGTTCATTCCCCATCCCACACTGGGGGGCCTGCGGGATTGAAGATTCGATTCCCATTTCCGCCATGACGGGGAACTCATGTGTAGGCCAGCCGTTTCGCAGCCTTGAGGGTTCACTCCCCCCCATGTCATCCATGACGGGGAGCTCATGTGTAGACCACCCACCTCGCGGCGTTGAGGGTCCATATCCTTTGCGGCCTCGGCGGAAGAGAAAAAAAGCAAAAAGGAAGATGGAGGCGACAAGTATGGCACTAATTGCTATCCCGGCTTTGGCACCCGCGGAAAGAGGCTTCTTGTTCTTGATACGTCCGGTCGTTGCTGAAGACGGTTCGGAAGTGCTCTGAGGAAGTGTGCCTGTTGAGGTTGTTGAATGGGCCGCGCTTGTAGCACCGGCAGGTCCGAAAGAAAACGGACCGAAGGTGCTGCTCCTAATTGAAGATGTTGATACATGAGAGGCGGATTCGGAAGTTTTGAACACGCCAGCCGCACCAACAGTACCAGTGGATGAGCAGCTGACGACAGAGGGCAGATTAGTGACTCCATTCGCCGCACAAACATTTTGTGTATAGGTGATTGCGGCCTGCTGATCTGCCTGGCTACAAACTCCAGCCAGGCAGCATGCTAAATTTGACAGAAATCCTGAGTTTGAGCAGATGCATGCTACGTCGGCACTGTTGCAGCTCCCAGTCGTACTACCACTCGTGGATTGGACTACACATGGTTGCTGAGCTATTAGCTTTATGGCACAAGAGAAAGCTACCGAAAAGAATGCGGTGCCTTACCGCACATGCTGGAACGCCGGAAGCTGATTGTGCAAGAACGCGTGTGGCGAAGAAGACCGAGACGCCGAATGCCCTCATCGCGCCGCTGCAGCCTCGTGTGAACTACTACTATCCCCCCCTTGAATACTTACAGTGGGCCCAAGGATAACACCACGCCCGCACTGGCCAACTCAAGGGTCTTCAGCGAATAGAAAGTTCTAAAAGCACCTGATATTTCCTCTTTTGGGGATCTTGACGATGTTTCAAGGTGGCGTTACCCAAGGACCCACTGTAAGTATTCAAGGGAGGGGATAGTACAAGAACAGTCGCAGACTCAACCGACAGCTTCAATCCACACCGTACAGCACGAGGCGGGCTCTTGTGCAAGGCTCTTGGAGAACAGTTTTTGTGTCTTCTCGTGAGGAGCAGGCAAAACCGAATCGAACAAAACCGAAAAGATTAGGAGATCATCCCACCCAGCAGCCTTCCCTCTTCCTCTTCGTGATAAGAGGGAACAGTGTCCCGTGTCCTCTCCTTTCATTGTTGGCGGAATTCACAGCTGGTGATTTGCCAGCAGGTTCAGCTGAACGCCACAAACCTGAAAAAGCAAACCTGAATTGCGGACCCCAGACACTGACTTCATCGCAAAGATTCTAGGCCAGTTGAATGACATTCACATTCAGCATCACGGCCTCATCCTGCCCCCGCTCCCGCAATCCACCTCTTCACCCCGCCATCCGCATGCATAAAACAATCTCCATCTCATCCAAGAATAACTTTGCCTTTTTCTCTCCCCATCAATCGGCAGCACACCATCTCTTCCCAATCCAGCCAATTCAGTCCGCCCAAAATCTCCAACTGCAGCCTCTTCCCTCTCCCATTGGCGCACTCACAATTTCCGATAACATTACCTCGTGGCATTCATAAATTGCCATTTAGGCTGGATGCCTTCTATAATCATCGCACAATCCACCCCTGCTTCTCTTGTGCCATAATGTACCTGTAAATAAGCGATTGATCAATAACTTAGCTTCCGCGTCAGTTCCTGGGGTCTTAATTGCACATCTGTTACGGAGTACCGAAGATGGAGAAAGGAGTTTGTCAGCGGGGGCAAAGACCAGCTCTTGTGTCGAGGCTAGTTACGTGCTTGCGAACCACGCGATACTGGTGCTGCATGTTGCATTATTAGTGGCTTCAACCAGAACAACTCTAGATACCGTTGGGCGAGAGCCCCCTTTCATGGGTCGCGGAACACCCCCGAAACCCGTGACACGATACCGAGATCCAGGACGAACACCAGCTAGAACCCCTGTTACCTGGTCGAATTTTCCGCCAGACAGGGAGTTCGGACTTCTGGACAACACGAGTACTTGTGTCGTTGCGCCATGGTTGATGCAGAATGCATGTAGAGCGGGAATAGTGAGATATGTGCGAGGATTCGGCACTCGCTGGAGAAATGAGAGTCAATTAAGAAAAAAATGGAGTTCCCGTCTGCTAGGAGCCAACAACGTTACTCTAAGCCATGCCTATAAGGGGACGTTGTAGCTGCTTCTATCGAGTACAAATATTCAAGATATTGAGGTCATTCAAATTAACGTATCATAAAGTTCAAACCGGATCCCCAACCGAAAGCACAATATACACTGAAGCATAAGAATCCATAACCCAGTGACCCCAAACCTTAGGGATCGCCCCCGGGTTTTCTCTAATATCCGTACCCCAATCCCTTACGTCCCCTACCCGTGGAATTCGGCCCCATCATCTCATTCCACGAGTTTCTCGTGGTATTGCTCAAAGTCGTGGCCGTGGCATTCCCCACCCGAGGGCCTTATGCAGCGTGTACTTCTGTGTAAGCAGGAGGTTAGAATCTATGGTGATAGTAGAGTGTCCTTATTTGAACTTCACAGCTGGTTGCTGGTGAAGATAAGCGCGAGAGCTCCAAGATTTTGGGCGAAGCATATTTAGAGCGAATATCTCGAATACCGAGAGTCGACTTGATTAAAGAGAAATTGAGTGATGGAGAACTGATGCCAACTGAGATTGTGTCAGGAATAAATATTCTCAAGACTTGGGCATGATAACTTGTGCACCGGTATGGACTCGTCGTCCTCGGGGGAATCACGACCGATATTCAAAACAAATATAAGGTGGATGACTGGCGTCGTCAATGCCGATGGGTAATAGTGGAGCTGTAATGATAATGTGGGTGGGGAATAGTAGTAAATTTATGATCATGCATGTTGTGTGAGCGAGACTCCCACGTGATCAACCCCCCTTTTCCACTCCTCATTTGCAAAGACTAAAGTTTCTTTCGGGTTCTTTCGCATACCTGCATGCTAGAAATATTACATCCTGTCTTTCGTTCGATAGAAGAACCATTCTGTCTAGAGAGCAAGGAAACTTAGAGGGACAAGCAACGGCTCTGCAGAATGTTGTCTGGAATACAATACATGTGTGAAGAGTATTGTCCAGTTGAGTTATCAGTAAAATCATAATTAATCCTCAAGATAGCTATTAATATCTTGACATTGAAAGTGTAATTGTGAATATATATACATAGATAACACGGTGGTCAAGACATTAGAGTACGGCATCGACTCGACTTTGCGATATCTCGCCGCCTTTACAAGAAAAAAGGCGCCTTTTTTTCCTCAAATTTTTTCGATCTACTCCGTCAACGTAGCCCTTCCTAATTTTCCCTCGTCCTACTGCTCCCTCTCCTCAACACCAACGCGTCATTATCGCAATGTTGAGTCTTCCGGCGCTGGTGAGCACTGCTCAACAGCTCCTCATTGGCTTTAGCATTGCGTTCATCTTCACAGTCTCTACTTGCACTATCCTCCTCTCTATGGATCTTTCCATGCTCCCCTTGATTACCCGCCCACAAAAACGCCTGTCACTGCCGTCCCTCGATCGATCACGGTGGGAGCAAGCACGTTGCTGGAAGCACAATGCCATCGGTCTGGTTCAACAAGCGTACACAAAGGTCTGTCACTGTCTGCCACCGTCCCACTTGATCTCGGGGAAGATTGTTTGCTCCAATGCTGTGCTGATAGTGCTTTTGCTGCAGTTTCCTGGCAAAGTCTTCCAAGTTTTTGCACCCGACGGCCCTCAAGTCTTTATCCCCCCGAACTTGATGGACGAAATCAAAGCCTTTCCCGACAATGTTCTCTCAATATCCGACGGAATTAAGGAGGTAAGTTCCGGGGGTATTTGGATAAAGAGAAAACCACTGATGGGTTGCAGTTGTTCCATAGCGAGCATACCATGTTTCCTGACCCTGGAAACCAGGAATGGATTACATGGACAAAGCAAAATCTTGACACGAATGTTGGTAAGTAATTTCCTGTTGACGTTGAGGAAATTGCTGACATCTTTGTAGCAAAATACTCCGCAATTGTGAAGCAGGAGCTTGCAGGACTGTTTCCTAAGCAATTCCAAAGATATGGGGGTAAGTTTGTGCAAGCCAGCTTCGAGGTGGACTTTATAATGACGCAAACCAGATTGGCAACCGATTCAAGTTCATCCTAAGCTCGACAGGATAGTAGCTGCAATCGCTTCCCGAATCTTCCTCGGTCATACTATCGCCACCAAAGATGGCCAGCGAGGCCGAAAGAACCTGGAATGGATCCTGGCAACAATCAACTACCCCGGAGTCCTCTTTACCGCAGCCTATCTCCTCAACTTCTGGCCTCGAAGACTCCGGCGGGTTGCCAAGTACATGATCCCGCACATGTGGGTTTCCTGGATTTTCACCCGTTTAGCTGCACGAGTAGTTGAGGAGGCTCTTCAACACCCTGCAAATGAAGACGCTGTCCATGGGGTCTATGAAATGCTACCCGAGGAGAAGAAAAAGGATTATCTGTTTCAAGGAAGAGTACAACTTGGTTTTGTCATGGCGGGAATACTTCCCACTATTCAAGTCATCTGTCAGGCTCTCTTCGACCTCGCTGAACACCCTGAATACATCCTCATGCTGCGAGAAGAGATTGAGAAAGTTTGGGGCCCTTGGAATGCTTATAAAGGAGATATTTTGGAACAATTCGCTTCGCTCAAGAAGTTGGATAGCTTCATGAAGGAGTCGATGCGTTTGCACGGTGGTGGCGCCAGTGAGTTTACGCTTCCTTCCCCTTTATCCTCCTTCCAGAATCAAACACTGACAAATGGGAAAGCATCCTTCCGCCGCAAAGTCCTCCAGCCTACCACCCTCTCTGACGGCACCTTTCTGCTTCCAGGGACCTTCGTCTATTTCCCAATCCACGCTCTCTCCCACGACCCCTCAATCTTCCCCGACCCCGACGTATTCGACGGCCTCCGTTTCTACAAGTTGAGGCAGCGCTCCCAGGCAGATGCGAATAAACACCAGTTTACGGCCATCGATAATCATGCTACGTACTTCGGCGCGGGAAGACACGCCTGCCCTGGCAGAACGTTTGCAGATCTGCTAGCGAAATATATCTTGATTGCGCTGGTAACGAGATATGATTTCAAGATCATCGAGGGAGATAGCACGCCGAGGGATCTCCACATTACGGGGCTTTCGTTCGTGAATCCGAAGAAGATGATTATGATGCGAGATCGAGTCAGCCGTCTGCAGCAAACTTAAGGCGAGGTAATGCATTGAGGATGAGCATAAATGTCTGCCACCAACGGCGGGAGGACATCCAGCTCAGAAAGGATCTGCTGCGGTACTACATATCTGACCTCCTCCCCCAGCAGTGTTTGTAGTAGTTAGCCAGGGATAATTGATGAATTCTGAAACCTACCCAGTGCCCCATTTTCGGGGACGAAATACACTCGTTCCATGCCGTTGCAAGGCAACCTGCATGCAGTACACGTGCATAGTTGCACAGCATGAAACTTTAAAACAGGGCCATCTCACTCCACTCTTTTTTCTCCCCACTGCATCCCCGCGATATCCCTCTGCTCGGCGACCTCGTCAAATCCTCCCACTCGCAACTCTCTCAAATCCCCGACTCGCTCCACTATCTCAAACTCCAACACACCAACAGCAATTTTATAGGGTGGGTATAGCTCGTATTTGACCCGGATTTCCATTCGGGTCGACTTGCGTTCATGTCTGAGATGGCCTGCTGATCACCGAATCATGACAAAGGAGGGGGCGCCACGCGATAACCAAGGGATAGCGTGCCTAGCACGTCATTTTTTGCGGGAATAAAGAACATGATAAGGTAAACGTGATGGCTTTCTTCTCGAAGCCAAAAATGAAAACCGAGAGCTGCGATGTCCCTCTGTTTGTGAAAATAGATAGTGGAGGCTGTGCAAAACGGTTTATGTAGTTTTTCGGACGAGGTCAGATTTACCCCCCTATTTTGGATCGCTTCAAGGAAATGTGGAGCCCGGCTCGGGGAGGTGAACGGGAATAACCTCAACGGGCAACCTCGACCACGCAATCAACGGTGAATGGGAGTGGGAAGGAACCGGACAACGCGACTTCCCGGATACCAATCTCGTTTGCCTTGTTCTTTAAATCATTCCTCTGCCTCATCCATCGTCCGATCCAAACCAACATCAACATCACGATATCTATAGCTGAAGAGCTGCGCACAGCCATGGAGACATCATCGCCGAGATGCATCCTCTCAGGGGTGCTCTTCGGGGCAGCTTTGACAGCAGCAGGCGTCTACTCTCCAACAGTCATCATCCAGCAAATGCACTTCCAGGATTTCCACATGATGAAGGCGTTCTTCAGCGCTTCTGCCACCTCTGCGTATGTTCCCCCTTTCTCTTGGTCCTCACCCACCCCTCCACTCCAAACTCGCAGCTAACAATAAGTGAACAGGCTAGCCATCATTCTAGCAAACCGACTTCACTTCTCCGCCTGCAAACCAAGGGCGCCCAACACTCTAAACTGGTTCAATAAATATGACGGCAACCTCATAGGCGGAGCACTGCAAGGTGTTGGAATGGCTCTCACGGGTGCTTGTCCCGGGACCGTATTACCACAACTCGCAACTGGTATCCCGTCTGCCTCTTACGTGCTTCTCGGCGGCCTGCTTGGCGGGATCCTGTACTCTCGATTCGGAAAGTCTCTCATCCGACCTGTTCAGGCCAAAGTGAAAGCCGATTCGAAACAAATCGAGGAAAGACCAACCATCGATCAAGTCTTGAAAATCGATTCTACCCGAGCCTTGGCATTCTACGAAACCCTCTGCCTTAGCATCGTCGCCTCAGCCAGCTATCTCGCTCCCGACAAGCCTGACGTCTTGCTCCCTAGTGCCGTGGGCGGACTTTTGATTGGACTGAGCCAATTCGCATCTCTCTTCCTTACTAGCTCCACGCTCGGTGTCTCTACCGCTTACGAACAACTCGGCGATGTCTTCTGGTGGGTTTACCGAACCATCGTATCCGGGAAGCGGAGTCCAAGACCGAGTATCAAGGCAATTGCTTTCGTATTAGGGAGTGTCCTCGGATCTTGGGGGCTGGATAAGGCGCTGGGGCTGAGTGGAGGAGGAGGCGAAGGGGAAGTTGTTATCGGCACACTGAGGGCAGTGGCGGGAGGTGTGCTATTGACCTTTGGGTCCAGAGTAGCGGGCGGCTGTACATCTGGGCATGGGATTAGTGGGATGAGTTTATTGAGCGTGGGGAGTTTTGTGAGTGTCGGGACCATGTTTGCAGGGGGTATGGCGACGGCTGCTATTCTAAAATTTTGCGGAAGTGCATAAGGGAAGGTTCCTATTTGACTTTGATCGTGGGCTATAAGCGTCGCTAGATATACCACTGGAGTGGCATGATTTTGCAGGCTTCAATAGGAATCAATTCTACAAAAGGCACCTAGACAAAGTTGATGATTGACACATAGCACCCTAATCCTTTATTTCTTGATGTGATTTACCAGCAATAGCCCCTTTTGAGCAAATCACCACAAAGAGAGCTGTTCCCGGTATGCCCACCACACTTGTCGAGAGTTGGAAATGCGTGTTAGGAGGGAGCAAATATCTGCCATCCATATCTAAATGAGGATCAACACGAATATCTTGCAAGCAAAATAGACCCAATAGATTGACCTTCCAGAGCTATCGAGATTCTCTGGTATGCATGCCCAATTATCCACAATGCCGCCACTAGCTAATCAATATAGAAGGGTGTGTAGACGAATACCACTGTCTGCGAAGACCTTGTTGAATGATCCCCTCACAAACAACGGGTGACGATGCTAGAGGCGATCACCGCGAATACAACGCATCCGGCAAAACCGAACGTGAGATTTCTTGCAGCAGCCACGGTATGCCAATTGATGATCTGTGTGTTCAACGCAGCGAGGAGCCCAAGTATACTTCCTGTAAACTAGCACGATCCAATCAGAAACCAGGAGAGCCACTGTCCATATTTCACACGCTTCTCTAAGTTTCGTCCTGGTTGGGTGACATCAATTTCAAGCTTTGCTCGCTGTTGGTATTGATATTCGTCAACAACTTCCTGAGATCGATTGATTTGATTCTCCCCCTTTCTTTCGAGTGAGTGAAAATCCACGTTCCTCTGCCAAGCAAGCCAGCCAGTGAACTGGCGATAGAAGTCATAGTCAATCGAATGTTTAGCATGATGAACTCCGATGCATGGAACGACAGTTGATGAGCAGACTGATCTTGGGAAATAGACATCGAATCAAGGGAGACGAATGTGGTCAATGGGCTCTACCACTGACCACCATATCAATTAGCCTGAGATGCTTGGATGCAATGAATCATCGATTATCCCATTAAGTTATGCTCGGCATGGTGAGATTTTCAGTTCACCCCTTCGCTTGCTCTTAAACCCTCGCTTGCTCCCATAATAATTTTTAGCGAGTTGAGCTTCCAAGGGCTGTGGCTGCTGTGGCTGGCACAGCCACATCCTCGTGCTTTGCCACCCTCGTCTCATTGAAGAGTCTTCGCCGTCGTACAGCGTGTTGCTGTCCAATGAATACCGCATACCTCTGAACTAAGATAGAGGAAACGACAAGGTCTCCGTTTCCGGGTTAATGCCGATCTCAATGTGGTATTTAGAGATCACCGTGTGATTGCAGGGGCACTCTTCTCGGAAGCTTTCCTTGTTGTGGAGGCTCAGGGCTGAATTCAGGGGTCCTGAAACAACGAAATTCAGATCTCCACACCTGACCGAGACTCTGACTTCTCACTTTCAAACTGCTCTTCCTCGAAATCGACGTGTACCTACACCTCCGAGGCTGGGAGGAGTGTATCTGTCGTCAAATTCTGCCCACCACTCAGTGATTCTTATCGACATTTTCCTTTGAGCAAACTGCAGAACTCGGTGCGTGTTCCGTTGGCGGGCACAATAATAATAACCCCATAGGGCCGAGTTGTGGGATCGCCGTTCTGGTGGTTGGGGGCGCAAGGAAGCCTGTGCCGCAAAAGATCCCCTGGGGGTTCAAGCAAGGATTTCTTTACGGGTACGAACGACCAATAGGAGGAGCACAATTGAACCTCATCCAATCACAGGAATCCTCCAGGCCATTTCCAGTACCAATAACGAATCCTTGATCCGCTCCCAGTCGATCCTTACGGTTATTTTCCTCTAACTGGCTGACTGCGTCAACAGAAGCCAATTATGAAGCAGATGTCGTTTGCCATTCATTCCGAAGGCCCAGCGTGGCTTGTCTCGGACTGTTGCTTTTTAACAAATTCATGCATGTGCGAGATGTGGCGCTTAAACATTTTCCAAATCTCATCATTCAACATTCTCTTCTATAAGAGTGAGCCCCTCAATACCTTCCCTGTTCACTTATATCTTCTCTAATGCCGAAGTTCTACTCGGCAGGGGCACAAACTACGACAAGCACTACGGCTCATCATGAAATACTCTACCATCATCAGCTTCGCTTGTGCTTTGGCGTCCGTCTCCGATGCTGCTTTCAACCTTGTTAAGCCAAGGGGAGCTTCCCCAATTGAATACTCACTTATTCGCAGTGAGACACCAAGGTTGCGGAAGCGGAGTACTATTGAAGTGGACATGGCAACGCAATTCGTATGTTTTTAGTTTTGAATCCAGGTGCCGTTGGCTCACAACTTTGGCACAGGAAGGATTCAATTACTTCGTGAATATCAGCGTCGGGACGCCACCGCAAAGTGTCTCGGCAACTTTTGACACAGGCAGCTCAGACCTGATTCTCAACTCTGCTTCCAGCGACTTTTGCGCAAGTGCTAATCCCAGCCCATGCCTCGGTGGGGCTTTCGACCTCAACTCCTCGTCCACAGTCAAACAAGTCGGAAAGGGCATGATCGCTATATACGAAACCGCAGAATATACAGGCAACTGGTATACCGATACTCTGACGCTTGGCGGGAAATCAGTGGAAAACTTCGTTCTTGGGGTTGCCGACACGTTTAGTAATTCTACCACAAATACTTTCGGCGTGATGTATTATCTTCCAGAAGGCAGGACTGGTACCCCTGCTCCAACCACTGACAACAGTCTTGGCCAAATGGTCAAGGCAGGTCTTATTCCGTCCTCTGCTTACAGCATCTGGATGGATCAAAACCCAGCAAAAGGAGGCAGCGTTCTCCTCGGCGGGGTAGACACGTCAAAATTCGTTGGTGAACTGCAATCGTATCCAATCGTCCCAGATATTCCAGCCAAGAACCTCTATATTTCTTTGTGTCTCAACATCACATCAATCGGGGTAGGAGGAAGTAAACCACTTAACGCAAACTCCTCCGAATTGCCAGCAGTCGCAACGCTCGACACAGGAAATCCAAACCTCCTTCTTCCCTCAGGCTTGGTCGGGAATATCTACAAAACCTTCGGTGTACAAGCTATCTCTCTCTCCGGTGGTGCTACCTTCGGCGTCTGCGATTGCGCGCTCGCAAGCTCCTCCGCAACCCTGGACATCGGTTTCCCCGGTCTGAAAATCTCGATCCCTTTCGGTGACCTAGTCATCAGCCCAACCGACGATTTATACAAGGGCTACAACATACCAGCAGACAGCCACCTGCCCAATGGGACCTGTCTCTTCATGGTCAGCCCCACCAGAGCTGGCTTCGGTAACATCCTCGGTGACAACTTTTTGCGTTACGCGTATTATGTGGTTGATCTCGATACCCACCAGATTGGCCTCGCGCCCTCGAATCCGAACCCTGGAAAGAGCCAGATTATGGAGATCGCGGCTGGTACTAAGGCGATTCCTTCATTGTCTGCTACTGGGGCGGTTGCGACGGGAACCAATACGCCTACCAATACGAAGGATGGGCCAAGTAGCACGGGCTCAGCGCAGCCGAGTACGTCGACTAAGCCATCGGCTGGAAATCGTTTGAGTGGTGTGGATTTTGGTGTATTGGTTGGGATTGTGGGCCTTGCCTGTTTGCTGTAAGAAGCTGAAATAAAGTCTAGGGTGTAAAGTAAGATTACAAACAGATTTAGACATTCCATTTCAGTGGTCAGCTCAGTGCGACCCGTGACGCCGACCGTAAACCCTCCTGATCAACACCATTCAAACACTTTTGAAGTATCATCGCTAATTATCATCATTCCTAGTGCAATGCTTCTTGACGTTTCTTGAACTCCTAGTAGTAGTGTAAATAAAATAGAAAATACTAAATCAATGACGGTCAAATCACACTGAACTGTTTATTAAGTTCACGTCATAAAACATCAATTCATGATGTGGTGTAGAAACCTTGAACGACTTGTGAGTGCGAAGTGGGAATCAGCGAAGCACAACTTGACAAAGGCCCTCTTGAGGCCCAGGTTAAAACTTTACCGGTCCTATTAATAAGTTAACTTGTAGTCAATTCGAGTACAGTCTTTTGGGTTTGCATACATATGGCCCTATATAATGGCAAAATCTCGGCTCTCCCATCCATCACTCAATTCATCCGCGATTCTTGCAACACCGATCCGTTTCCACTCGCCTGTATCTCCAACTACTGGCTCTAAAATCAAAGCCCAATTCTGATGCTGAAGCATCGCTATAACCCTTTGCCGAGAGTAGTTGTTGAGACCAGGTATAAGAACATGGCTACTAGCAAGAGATGCAATATGCACAAAAGCAGCTCCACGCGCGCCTAGATGGGGATATAACACAGCGTAATCTCCTTCAAGGCGAGCGTCCAGCCAACAAGTTATGGTAGAAGGCTGCAATTTGTACAGGAAAGGTTCAAGTTCCTCTCCCGATAACGGGACTGTATCTTCGACCCAAGGAAGTCTAATCTCATTCTTCGCGAATGAGTTAGTCATTTTGAAAGGCGCATTGATTCGTAGCTTCCCAGATACAACCGGGCCAAAGTTGTCTCCCCCAGCGTAGGTGACGTGTGTCTCAAGAATTTTGGCAGCGGGCTTGATGATTACGGGCTGACCGAGGTACGACTTTTCGGTCATGGGCATGCAAGCGGGATGCACAAGACGTCCCTTCTTGATTGATGCCCAGCTCCATGATGGCGCCACGTAGGTTGAAGGATACGAAGCCTGGGCACCTACTGACCAGAGCAGCCCGTTGTGGATGTCATGAGCCCATATTCCAGCCAGGTACTCCTTTCCAATTTGCCGATTAACCTCTTTTGCTAAACCTGAAACGGCCGATAGGGAGTCTTCCTCGAAGGTGATCCTTCGGGCACAGAATTGCATAACTAAAAGGTACCAAAGTCGCAGAGGACCACAGTATCGATCATGCAGAGGGTCTTTCTCCTTCGCAATCTGTAGCCCCTCCTGTGACAAACAGATCAATTTGGTTTGGTGGAGCTAATTATCG
Source organism: Hyaloscypha finlandica (assembly GCA_021399475.1). Lineage (NCBI taxonomy): Eukaryota > Fungi > Ascomycota > Leotiomycetes > Helotiales > Hyaloscyphaceae > Hyaloscypha > Hyaloscypha finlandica. Next base: position 45,519 of record JAJTUR010000137.1, read on the forward strand.
TCTGGAGGATCCTTCGGCTGAGACGCAGTTGGATCTTCCTCTGAGCGAGTAGTACATCGGCAGCTCCAGGCAATTTGCAAAGGCGTCCAGTGTAAAGTGCGAGGTGAAAGGACCTGCTCCTGAAGAGCCCATGCGCGGGAACCCAACACACTGTGATTTGACTTGTAATTCTGTTCCCACTCGCAGCGACTGAAAGCGTAAATTTCGCTACGAAACAGTAATTTCGAGCTGCAGCACCTCTGTTTCACATAATTCATCTGAATAGGGCTGTGGTTTTCCAAGATGTTGTCTCGACTATCGCGGCAATTATCCGCCGAAATCGTAAACACAGAGTGCTTATAGATATTTCCCATGTATGCGCTCTCCCGTATCCAATCTTCTCTGCTGTCTTGAACAATACAGAGGGAATCAATCCAGAGATATCTGTAACCCAGGTCTCTTGTGATCAAAACGGCATCATGGAAAAGCCTAGGGAGTTTATCTAATGGTAGTCCTCGTTGATGATCCGGAAGCGATGATACGGTCGTCTTGAGTGGCGGGCTCTGTCCCCAACAGTGGCTTAGAGTAACCCATTCTTGGATTCCATCTCTGCATGTGCACAGGAAAGGAATCTCAGAACCGTCTGATGGGCCAACATCAATCACCCGGGTTGGTGGGAAAATTTTGTCCGAGGATTGATGGGAACAGGCCTCATGACCGGAGATGCACTCTGTGAGCCATTCAGCTACGGTACGAACCCAATTTTTCCCTAGCCTCTGCTCCAAAGGTCGAAGTCTTATGTAGTCGGAGCTTCGATCATCTATGCTTATCGTCAATACCTGATGCCGGAAGATTGCACAGGAGAAGGCATAGAATTGCACATAATACGCACTAGAATTTGCAGCAACCGTCAGGAAACACCAGAGATATGGAGACTCTGGAGAGATAAAGCCACTCAGCTTCGATATGTTTGCCTCGTTCAGCCTTGCCTGATGTCCTTCGAACCTTATTTCTTGACCGACACGCATTCTATTGTAACGTCCCGGAGTTTGGTGTACTGTTCTTTCAGTTATTTGCGTGTCTAACGAACCTAGATCATACCCCTTTCCAAGATCTCCTCCTACATCTATCCACTGCGACTGCGAGATCAACTGACACGACTCGCACCCATCTTGGGCTGCCTGAATCAAATCGGCGCAACTTGAGTGGTGCTTGTAGCCCTCGGGAGTCGCCAACTGGTCTAGATCAATATTTGAGCAGAAGTCGCACAGCATGACGAAGAGTTGAGGCCAAGATTATTATGATGAAGTCTGAGAGCGTCAAAAGTTTTTCGACGTTGTCGGATGCCCAATATAGCCGAAGCCTTAGTAATTATAAAGTAGTTTGTATTGAGGTGAACATGGCCCAGTCGTTTCGCCGACCACTCCCATTAAATCTTACGCTTTCTCTAACTCCCATCTCCTGTGACAAGTTAGCCCTTGCTTTTAGCTTCAATTCTTCACTTCTCTACAATGCTTTGTGATCGACTTCATATGCAGGTATATACATACTCCAGACGCTGTCTCGCTTCCTCGCCTATCAACTTCCTTGCTTCCCCGTCTTGCTGCACCTCCCAACCCGTGATCTTAGGCAGGCGCAGCCTCACTTCTGACACCTCAAATCTCCAACACCAACGCTATCAACTGTTGATATCGTCCCCAAAGCCATACAACTCCCAGATCTTGCAGGAGCAGACCCGGGATCAGCTCAACCTGACTACCTTCAATCGCCAGCGACCCAGATGCAGCGATGGCCAAGGAGTTCAGCCCCGAGGACTTCGAGCCAATTTATCACCAGACAATCGTAATTACCATCGCTATCCAAGAGAATCCAGAGAGCAGCCTTTCGGTCCTCAGTCCTTACCTCGTCGATATCCATACCAAACTTTCGTCCCTTATCTTCAAGGCCTCGAACCCCAACTCGCTCCTACGAAAACTGTGCAGCGATCGGCACGGCGAATGGCTACAGATCCAATACGACCTCCAGAACACTCTTTGTGAAGCCCAAGATCTGGTCGACTCCCTGAGAAAATCAGATGTCCTAGAAATCGGCGATCAAGGGGGTGCTGGACTCGAGAAAGTAGAAGAGGAGTTGGCTGTCCACACTTTCAATATAGGAGAGTTCATAGATAGCTTGGGCTTATCTAAGCTAGCGAGGAAAGAGCCCGCATTGGGAGAGATCGAAAAGCTTTTGGTCGATGCCGCGAGGGATGAACGGGAGAGATTAGGAAAGGATAGAGTGGCCGAGATACCAGACGTGAACCGGTTGGGGGGACTTGGTAGGATTATGGAAATGTTAAGAGCGAATGGGGTTGACCGCAGGGAACTCCACAGACTCGATACGAAGATCAAGCAATTGATAGTGTGGGTGTTGAGGAACGAGGAGGAGCTTACGATGGTGAAGGATCTGGAGGGATTTGGCGAACTAGGGAAAGGGAAGCACGTGGAACCAGCGAAGGAACCAGAGAAGGAACCAGAACTGCACAACAAAGATCAAGACAAGAGTTTCCCAAGGCTAGGTCCAGCTGTGGAACAAACCGAGCAACATAAGGAGGAGCACGATGACGAAGCCAAAAAAGCCGAAGAGGCAAGGCGGCATGATGCTGAGCTAGATGATGATTACGACACGGTCTCTATAGACTCATTCGTCTTGGTCTAAGTCGCGGGGAACCTCACGTAAAACTTTTTTCAATCAGCCGAGTAGCTGGGATGAGAGTTCACAGTGTGTTCTTGGTGCCAGGCAGTTGCCCCTGGTTTCATGTTATGTTTTAGTACTAAAATTGCCCAAAATCAGAAATGTTTCGTCCGTGTATTTTGTTATGCCTTTGATTAAGCACCCTGTTCTTGTATCGCAATTCCTGCACTGGCTCACTATCCTTTCAAACCGGTGTACCGTCTCCCCTTCACAGGGGTCCCGGCCTCAAAATTATTAAAACAACAATTTCCCACCCCAGTCTCACTCTCTTCACCATTAGTTTCATCAACCACACCCCACATCACCGGTTTCCCATACGCCATCGCATCAGCAATGGGTCTATGGCATGCTGCATTCATTGTAGCGCGGCAGCTTCCCACTAATAAAATTCCCGGATCGTAGCGACGAGAGCTTGTGGCAATGCAAGCTAATTTGGTTGCGGTTCCAAGTATGAGATTACAGAAGATGGCAAACGCAGGAAAGTCAACCGTTGCAGTACTGTTGTAAATATTGAGCCTTCCAAACTCATCGTACACGTTGACGACGGCAAGATACGAAGCCTGGGCAAAAGCCAGTGAAGTCCACCGGAGAAGAGAAGGGGGGCTGCATACCATGAGCAGTTAGTTAGACGCTAAGAATTAAATTATATGACTGAGAAGAAAAAAGCCTTGCCACGGTGTAACTATATGTACTAAGGGCAGTAAGGAGCCAGTCAACAAAACTCGAAATCGAAAATCGAAAATCACGCTTAACACATAATAAAGCCTTAAACTGCAGCTCCTTGTTTAAATTTTGACTTTAAAATTAAAATCCTAGCTTAAATACTCCATTACTCTTGAGTTCATATATAGAGAGAAAGTAAAATAAGAGGAATTAAGGAGAAAAGTAAAGGGAGAGAGAGGAAGTGTGGAGGGACTAGGGAGCTCGAAGCTTCTCGCTTAATTTTGTTCGTGCACTCTTTAACCCATACCCCTTCTCTCCTTCGGGCCTCTATGCTCTCCTTAATTATAATTCTAATACCTTCTCTTCCTTTATATTTCCTTTGTAGTTTATAAGCTTTTCTTTAGCCTTCCTCTCGTTTTTTTACGTCTCATTTTTACTAAGTTTAAAAGCAATACCTTAATGCATAAAGCATATATTTTGAGCGAGAGAGGCATGTTTGCCTTTTCTCCCGCCTCTTTAAAAGTACCTAGAAATTTTAGTTTTTAACTTTAATAAAGCTTTATATTCTTTAATTAAAAGTGTTATAATAAAAGTAATTAATTAAGTATCTAGAAAGGTATTAAATTTAGGTAGAAAAGTTAAGTAGTTATTATTTAATTAATTAATTTAAAGGATTTGAGTGGCAATTTCTGGATTTCCAATTCCGAATCGAGTTTTGTCGGGTAGCTCGATAATGGCCTCAGTAATGGTCCCTCACAGTAATCACTAGTACCCATACCATTGATCCTTTGCGTGTGGCCCCCTCGGTATCTCTGCGACATAGTCCGCATTGTTGAATACGCTAACCAAGTCTCTTGTTATTCGTGCCCCGGCTATTGAGGCTAAGATAATTGTGTTGGCTGAAGCTACGGAGCTGAGAAATGTGTTTAATGCCGAGGAAATGGCAAGGATTTTGAGGAGTTATGATTGGAGGGACTGAAAAATTCTTTCACCATTGGAGTTGCTGCGGGGATGATGTTTGTTGTTGCTTTCAGTAGTGGGTGGCATGTTTTGAAAAAGGCTGATGCTGCAAAGTCAGCACACGAGAGGGAGGAGAGTCCCGAGGAAGATATTCTCCCTTGGCAAAAGGAACGAGAGACTGAGTATTTGTAGAGAGAAGTTTGAATTTAGGTTGCGGTCAGAATGAAATGTCTTATGTCAAAACTCGGCAGTATGAAGTGGCCTGGAATAGGCACCGAAAGTTCTCACTTCCTGTACCACATCCTCCCTCCTTTCGTCCTCCTTACTTTCCTCTGCAAACCAAAAATTCCCTGGATCAAAGCTTCGGCAGTAGGTGGGCCTATTCTCGTCAGAACTTACCAAGCCGAGAATCTTCAACGAGAAAACGGGATCTACTTACAACCAGGAACATAAACATCGACAGGCACAACCCTATCACAACCTCTCACCACGCTATAAGAGTAATGGTAATACCCACCTCCATTAGCACAGCTTCCCATGCTGACAACCCACCTCGGATCCGGCATTTGATCATACAGTTGTCGCAAAGCGGGAGCCATCTTGTTGGTAAGTGTGCCAGCGACGATCATGATGTCTGATTGTCGAGGTGAGGCGCGAGGAATGATGCCTAGCCGATCGGCGTCGTAGCGTGCCTGTTATTGGTGAGAACAGAAGGAAATACGGGGAAATACGGAAATGGGAAAGGGGAAAGGGGGGGGGGGGAACCATGGACATATGCATCATTTCAATGCCGCAGCATGCAAGGCCGAATGTCAGGTAGTGCAGAGAGCCGTTGCGTGCCCATGCTGACAGGGCATCCATTGACGTTCTAGATGAAGCAGTTAGTTTTGCACAAGATTTGGGCGGAGAAGCGAGTACAAAGCGTATTCAACGACCCCTTTACTTCCGTCTTGGCTAGGAAGAAGGGCGGTTTGTATCTTGGCGGGTTGAAACGCGGGCTTGGACGAGGACGAAGTTGCCAGTTGACGCCTACTAGTCGAACAGGGCCGAAAAACAAGAATTGGCCGCTTAAAATATGGAACAGCTGATAGCTGTATTATGTGAATTAGGTTTGATGCGGTCGGTGAATCGTGATCATCGTAACGAGGTCTTACTTTCGTCAGGGGGACGTAGGATCGAGTCCACAGGCGTAGAGCGAAAGCTGTTCCGGACGTCATCTTTTGAGTAACACAGGGACCGAATTCTATTCAATGTGGAGATTTCGGTAGATAGACTGGAGCTAGACAGTGTGTTGGTGATGAAGGAGGTCATTGAAAGATTTTGATTGCTCTTTGCTGCGTAGATCTCAATGAACTTGTCTCTGAAGGCCTGAGATCTCAAAAGCGGGGTGCATCGGGTGCAGGAAAGAGTCGGAAGTACATTGTCGGAGACTCGGAGTTGGCGCATAAGCCGAGAGACTTCGGGGAGATTTCAGCCGTGCTGACCGGGGGTGGGTGGTGTAACGTGATGCTCTCCCCTTTTTGGCGATGTTGTTGAGAAGAAGCATTATTAAAAATGAGCTCTACGTAGAGAAATCCCTTGATTTTTTTTCCCTTTAGCCTTGGGCAAGAAAGCCTGCATTCGAGCGGGAAGTGAATAAAGGCAGGTGATGCTGATTTCGGATTTCTCGATATGGTTTCTGGGCCTTGGAACATGAAGCGCGCAATTCGCATGGCATTCAAGTTGAGCAGGGAACCTTCTGAGCTAGAGGAGTGCTTCATGATATATGATTGGATGTTGAGTGACTGGTATCAAAAGGGGGTGAAGGAACAAGGGGAACCTGTAGTAGGAAGGCGGTGAACTGGCCCAGCTTCGGATCGAGATTTAGCGATAAATTCAGGGGCGAAAATAAACCCCCTTTTTGTGCTGCCGGATCAGGAACAAGAGTCTACCTATCTGGTGGTGAGCTCTTGAGGAACAAAAAAATATACTAGTCTTCTTCTTAGACAGTACAAGCTCTTAATGTAACAAAATTTGGTTGAACTTTAATTTACAGCAAGGAGGTTGAATTTGTCTTTTTAAGTTTATTGCCTGGAAATTCCAGCTCTTCTGATTTTAGAGAAATGTTCCTTATCAATTTTGCACCCACGCTTGCAATGAGTCTGTACACCCGAACCAAGGTCCAAGTTATCCGAGACCATGCACTCCAGTCTTTGCAAGGCTGTCCTGCTCGCCTCTAACCTTTATGGTGTTGGACTGCCACTGACCCAAAGCCAGTTAACCGTCTACTGATTCATCTAACCGTAACCAGAATTTTGCAACTCTACTTGCTGAAGACCAGCGAACGGCTCACCTCTAAGTATCACAGAGCGTGAGGTGCTAACAATACTAGTCTTCGAACTACTCACCTTCAAAGCTTCGAAACTTCTTTCGAACCTTGAATGGAATTCTCAGGGTGTCTTGGTCTAAGGCAAAAAATAAGAAACTGAAGCAGTCTAGTCATAAACAAGGCGGATAACCTTAGCAGCCCCACTAGCTTGTTCTCGGGGTTGACAATCTCCAACCAACATCCTTCCTGAAAAGTTTTTCTCCCATCACCACAACCAGCTCAATCTTCTCTCTATTACAGACAGTCTACACACAGGCATTACTTTGCCTTCTGCCCTCTTTCTTGAACCGCTAGTTCTGTGCTTCCTTACCTGGAAGGACTCGAGCGCATGAAGGTAAGCCTTGGTACCCCATAAGGGCTTCTCGGCCTACCCCCCATTGATCCTTAATCTTCCATTGAACTGACCTCCTCCTGTTTGTATCGCTGTATCCCCTCTAGCAATCAGACTGCTGCAGCGCCCCTTCCTCTGCGGCAAAGGCTAGAACGAATTGTTGGGACTTCGGTTGGTGACCGAGGACTGCTTCGCGTCGCGACTCGGCCTTTCCTAACATGCCGACGTTCTTCTTCCACGCAGATAACTCGAGCTCCAACCAACGAAGCCACAAACAGATGCCCACCACGACCAGCACTAATTGGTGCAGAGCGAGCTCCTTCCGGAGAGAACAAACCCGAACATGAAATATTCAAAGGCCTCTGCAACAAATCGCGCTCGGCAAGGTAATTGAAGCCATGACCGAAGGCAAGAGGGGCTGGTAAGAGTCAGGATTGTCGGAAATCTCCGTTACAGGCGTCATTTTCTTTACTCACAACTGGTCTGGCTTGATGGCTGCACGCATCCGCCCCCAGATTCTCCATACCTTGGTCTTGTTACTGACAATGGCAGTGGTTCCTTGGTCTCGCCGAAGATCATATCTTGGAGCAAATCCAGCATCAGGCGCAAATGGCAATACTCGGCTTCACAGCGCAATCTACATCACCTATCAGCTTCCTACCTCTTTCGGCAATCATCCAGATACTCTCCCAGATATCCTCACTACCACGAGGCAACGGGTAACCCACGCCAGATAGAGGAAAGGTGTGGAGGGTCCGATGAGGGGAGGTCTCTAGCAAGCTTCCGCAATCTGCAACCATACGGAGTGACATCCCATACTTTGGCCTGGTAGAGCCTTCCGAGGGGTTCTCTTTCCTTTCTTTTACTTCCAGCAACGCTGTAGGAAACACAATTAGGACTAGGAGCAAATGGCAGACCAAGCAAGTCAGGCACCCGATGCCATGAGCCACAACTGAAGGTAAAATATCGCGAGGAAATTATGGCAAATGCTAGGGTAATCGCGAATAGCGTCTCTGCGGAGAAGACCAACTTGACCAAGACACGTCGTCAGCGAGTAAGGGACAAGAAGTGCAAGCGAATGGAATAAAGCCAGCCTGATGCGGAACATCGAGTAGAAACCGGCGGCCAGTTTGACCGACTTCGTGCGTGCGCCGGGTTGAGACTTCAAAGTTCCATCTTTTACTTCTTCTGCCTTCAACAAACCCCTTCGGAGGCACCGGCCCAATTTTGGGAATTCTGTCGGATCAATGACTTCGCCCCTGACCCCGAAGATGGTGCTTTTGGTCTTCTACATGCATCGAAGTGATATGGCATAGGCCAACAAAATCCATGGAATCAAACCCCTCCTGCGGCATCACTCTCTGTAAGTTTTGACCTCCTTGATAACTTCATCTTTGACTAATGAATGGATAATCCTCAGGTCCTTGGCTAGATCTCCGCAAGTCAATTTGTTCTGTCTCAGCAATGCTCCAATGCTCATTTCGACTAAGATATGGACGGTTATTTCGATTATGAGATCCAGGCCCAAGCTGCCTCACAGTAGAGTCTCATAAGCCAAGCCTCGGAAAGGAGACGTTTTTGGGCAGCATGGCAGACGACCCTTCTCAAAGCACGCAAACATCACTAACAGAAACCATCCACAGGACTCTCAAGTTGCTCCCCACAACAAATGATGTTTCGCTCGGTTTTCGACTGCACGACATGGTATGTATGAGCAATCTCTTGGACTGTTGGGTTCACGGAATTCGTTCAACTTGATGAGCCCTCTTTCCGATTCCGCCAATGAACCTAGCAGTCCAAAAGCACAATCGGCGCCTCTCTCACAACCACTAACCAAGGTAAGAGCTCTTTCCAAGTTTCCCATAGATCTCTAACATGAGTAAACACAGTTTATCTAACCACACAAAAGGATTTCGTTCGTTCTGTTGTGTACGTCCGAACGCCATGGACTCAGCATATCAAGCTGTCGGAGGCACCCCGTGTTGAAAAATACTTCCCGCCCAGCAAACACTCTCGGAGAGTAGTTTAGACTCGCTATTTTCTCCTGGTACTCGAGCACGCCACTATCAGTAGACCATGAAATCCCGAACGGCCGCATTTCAGGTCAGCAGTTCTACTTCTTTGCTCCCAATGAGCAAATTAGATGTCGTTTTTTTTTTTTTGATATGTCATATGTGGACATTCAATTCGCTTCCTAAAATATGCGGTTGGGTTGCGTCAAGTCCAGAAACAACCCGAGATTGGCAGGATCCCGCTCCAGGAAGCAGATTGTGTAGCTCAGTAGCTAGCTGGATGCAGTTGAGAAAATTGAGAGGACTGCGACCAGCACCGATGGCATTTACATCGACAATTACGACGTTCGCCTCGGCAATTATCTTGTGGTCGACGCTTCTTCCATAAGCAGCTTCTCAGAAATCGCGGGACCAAGGGAAGGGGGTGCTGTTCAACGAAGACGTAAGTATTGCAAACTGATCGAGCGTGTTCTACACTACCTTAGTCAACCCCCAAATTGCTCAGACACCTCTGACGTGAATAGTCCCCAGTTTTCTCTTTCGCCCAGCACGAAAAACTGACGTTGGGTTCGTATTTCCATGTGTCTACCAAGGCAACAGCTCCAAATTGTGCTGGAGCCGGCCGGCGACCCCTCAACGGGAGGTTACTGGAATATTGTATTGAAAGTAAGTTCCAGGTTCTCGTAGTTGCTCAAAATCACTATCCACTTTTTGTTGTCAAGTTTAGTGTTGCTGTCAATTTCAATTTTGAGATAGACGAATCAACACACAAGTGGGCTTTGATGCTCGAGGTCGAGGCTGGCAACCACTCCAAGGAAGTTATTCGCAGGGTTAATCTGATGGCAGAAGACAAACCCAGCATCCAATCGCCCCAAGGCGAAATCGGTTGCCAGCTCTTCCAAGAAGCTGGCTGCTCCACCAATCCCTAACAAATTCGACTCGCTGATCGATTTCAAGAATGGAGATAAGGAGCAAGTAGATACCTTAATTCTTCGGCCTGTAGTCTCCGCTTTGTACTCTAGATGTGAGTGGTAGTTGTTTATTGTCGGTCAGCTTCTTTTCCGCCCAGCTACACAAGAGGTTAGCAGAGCACTCGGAGGGGTCAGCAAGAATTACCTTGTTCCGATGAAAGACGGGGTGGCCAAAGGCATTAACGAGTCAGGACGCGAGAAGGTAGGCCCTGCCCCGAAGGTGGAATGACTTTTGATGACTTTGGCAATGAATATGACTTTGGCAATGATTATGACTTTGGCAATGATTATGACTTTGACAATGATATGTCTCATTCTCCCTGCGAGCATGTATAGGTAATCAAGTTTGCTGCTTCCATCACCTGTCTAATTCAAAACTTCCTGTTGACACAACGAGGGCGGATGAACTTCGGTGCTTGGGTCACATTAAAGCCGAAGTTTTGATTGCTATCGAGTCCAGTAACCAACTGTTTGTTGCCTTCCAGGCAATGGAGAGCTGCTAATTTTAGATTGTTAGTCCGTGGGACATTTGTTGGCATCTCGATTGTAGTGTAGCAGATAAAGAAAAGAACTTATTTGATACTTTCAACAGTAGCTCGCCCTGTTCTAATGTTCCTTCGCTTCCTGCCTTTAATCTTCAGCATAAGGACTTGGTTGACGTATCTTGCTGTTTGGTGTCAAGCCAGACAGGCTGTAATTGGTCGTTGTGTCAAGTTGTGTACTCGCACTGGAGCCAACACGGCTCATGTTTTGAAGGCGGCTTGCTTTATTTCATTCAACCTCTCGATGTCTTCAGATAATGGTAGGCTGTGTATCGAGCATCACCCTAAGTTGCAGAGTCAAGGAGGCTGTATGTCCGTGCCTCTCGGAAATTTCCAGCAAAGAGGCTGCTATGTGGTCCTAGTCGGTTGTACAGAACAGCCTCAGATGTATGAGTGAATATACATGCAAATTATGAAAGATAATTCACTTGTTGGCGCCTTCTGCAAAATCGGCCTTGCGTCCATGAGAAAATATTCTTGCAAGTTGCAAACGACACTTCGCCTCCCGATCTCTTCTTTTCTCACAGGTTGATTTACTCTACGCATAACCACCACCCAACATTACCACAAGACGCCGCCACCACCAGCAACAGCCATTACACATCTACTACACACAGGAATTCCAAACAATTGCCCTTGTCTCTACCACTATCAAGATGTCTGCCACTATCTCCCTCGTCGCTCCCATTGGTCCTGGCAACTGGCCTGCCGGTGCTGCGCTCACCAACCTCTCTGCGTCTGCTCGGGTCCGATATACGTCCAAGTTGACTTGTAAGTTCGATCCTTTCTGATTGCTCCCGACTTCAGATGAAAGTGGAATTGTTATTTGGGTATCGTCGGGAGTCTTGAGAGCCGTCGCCAGCTTTGTTCATATCTTTCTGTTTAATTTCAGATGATTGAGAAGTGGTCGTGTGATGTCTTGGGACACCTGTTGCTTTGATCTCGTCGTCACTATCTCAAAATTCTCTACCGCTCTATCAGAAAAATAGCTAACAGATAGCAAACAGTCATGAACGCCGTCGAGGCAATCAATCTCTCTCTCCCCGGCTACACCGGTCCAGCAACTCCCTTCGTCGCTCGTCCGCGCGGTCGTTCTGCGCAGATATTCCAGATTTACACTGCCCAATACGCCACTACCATCAATCGCCCATACTCAAACCTCCATTCGTTCCAGAGCGCATGGAGCCATATCAAGGGAGAGATGTTCACGTTGATTAGCCGCCACAGTGCCCTGGTTGGACCGGCTTTGCCTCCGGCTGCCCCAGGTCCTGCGGTAGTTAATCAACAACAGCATCTCCCCCTTGTGCAGCCAGCAGTGAGTTTCCCCTCTTTGTCTCTTCGGCCTCAGATATCCAACACATTTTTCCTTCCCATAACGAGACAATTGTATCTTTTGTTTCTTTCCCCCCTAAATTCTGAGGGGGGAGCATGCGGCTGACAGATGAAAGCAGCAGCCCGGCCCACGCACACCCCTCCCATCTTCCCGACCAAATTCGGCGGTGGTACCAGTTTCGGAGGAGGAGGAGGAAGATGAGAGCGAGGACGACGGAGGAGAAGTAGCGGACCTTCGTCTGCTACAAGTTTTTGGCTTTCGGCCATTGGGAAACGCCTTTCCGGGCGGGAACTGAGGGATGGGAAGAATGGGACGGGATGCGATTGGATTGGAGTAGAGGAGGGGAAACGGGACGAACAATTATCTGTTGGAGTAGGAGTTGAGACGATACCAAAGAATCGAGATTGTTTTTGGTGCTGCACATTGTATTCATCCTCTCCTTTGATACTGCGGGTGAGATGAAATTCTGAGAGATTCTTTATCAATGGGTAATAATACCGGACGGAGATTGGTGCCAACCATATCTTCTCGTCGTTACTTTTGGCGGAAATATTGCTGTCGAGTAAAGAGGGCAAGCCCCTATTTAATCTGCTGGAGTTAAGCCGTCGCTTCGACAAACGACCTCCTTTCGACCCTTGGTGGGTGAAAGTGAGTAATATTGTGAAAAGTGGTTTACCTTTGGTTTGCTATGCTTTGAGCTTTTGGCGGGTGTTCCATAACTATTGTATTCATTGTTTCGGAGGTTCTGGATGCATTCAGATGTCAGGAATGTGAAAAGTTCCGCGATTAGGAAAGGCAAACCCAAGAGACTTCCCGTTCCACAGTTCCAAACGTATGCACAGCCAGGCCCTAATTATATTTGTAGCTAACTCCACCCGCCGCCCCACAAAGCTGCTTTAAGTAAACTACCCATATCTGCAATGAAAGTGGACGTAGATGCTCGGAAGTCGGTCCAGCTCATGAGACGAGAATATAGCAAGGCTGAAAGAGGGGATGCTATCAACGCTGAGTCCAGGCCTCGACCAATACACCCTGTTTTTCATAAATCTCCGGTATTGGAAAGGGCCAACAAGTTGTTTCCTTGATAGCTTGGGGGGCCAGGATCGCCCTCTCCGCAGGGGTGCAGCGTTCGTCGCAGCATACAGATCGCCCAAAACGGCACAGTTGATTCAAAACAAATTGAAACAAACCAATTAAAACATACATAAGTAGATTGTTTGGCTACTCAGCCCGTGCATGTGCGACGTTTGGAATTGAGCGTACGTAATTCATTGTAAACTTGCCACGGGAAGGCTCACCCAGCGATGAAGACTAAGGAACCTTGCTGCCTCCGCAGTGACAAACAACTTCTGTGCTCGAGGAACAGGAATAAGAGAAAACTCAAAAGAAATAAAGTGAATTGGTATCTCAAAACACGCCCAAGAAAGTGAATCAGCCATAATCATCCCGCTCCTCGTAAATCCTAGCCATTTGTAAAAGAGCCCCGAAACACGCCAAGAAACCCTATTTCCACCTCAAGAAAGATCGTACGATAAACAACTCATCAATTATCACATCCTACGCCTCTTCCTTCCAAGCTTCAAGCCCAGTGTTCTTCGGCTCATTCCATGTGCTCCCTTCACGACTAACTATCACCTCCGTCGTCTTAATAATCCCCATCTCGAAATTGAGACCGTCTGCGCTCCGCTCGCCTCTTCCGAGGTCCCCCCGCTCCCTACTACTATTTGACCGACTCCCCAGTCTTAAGCCACTCCTATCCTCTCCTTTTTGTCCTTTCAACTCGCCATATCCGAGGAACATAGTTATCCTTTGCCAAGTCGGAGACTCTTTCCCGACGCGCTTGACGGCCATCTTGGCGTGGTCGATCTTGAGGGAGAGCTTGAAGGTGTCGATTTCTGAGGCGAGGAAAGACCCGAAGAGTGGAGCGAGAGAGAGAAGGCTAGAGGCTATTATTCCCAAGGAAACCTCAACTACGGACCATATGAGGAGGGGAGAGGTGTCGATTATTGAGGACTGGTTGGTGATGGAGAGGAGCCGAATAATTTGGATTAAGCAGACGAAGATGGAGAGGACGTAGATTGCGCCGATGAGAAGGTTCTTCCGAGGGGTGAAGACCGAGTAGAGGAGGATGGGGAGTGGGGTGAGGAGTCTGTTGGGTTGTTAGTGGATTGCCTTTGGTGGAACGGTGGAACGGACATTAAGACTTCGAATATTATTGCTATTACTGCCATTGCGGTGTATAGGGGCATGGTGGGAATGCAAGTGCCGCCTATGATTGTGGGGTCCCATTGCTTGGCGATGGGATTGCAGAGACGCAGTTGGACGACGAAAAAGCAGAAGTGGAACATGGAACAGGCTATTGCAAGGCCGACGATTGCGAATCGGTAGAGGCGATCGGTAGCCATGCCGAAGAACGTGAAGAGGATGCTGAGTTTAAATCCGAGGATAGCACTGACGTAACTGCAGAAGGCTGGTTAGAAGGATTATGAGTTGGTATTCCAGGTGGTGGTGCATACAATTCTGACGAAGCATAAGCGAGCTACTACATGTTAGAAGGGCTAGCACGAAGCAAGGAGGGGTTACTGACCAGTCTAAAATAATAGAGATTTTGAGGAGGCATATCCTCCAGATTCTGAAGACCCAGTCCCCATCTTGTTTCTAAACCTGCATTAGACTGAATCATGAGGTCGGTGACCAGAGGAGAATTACGAGCGAGTGTGGTTGCTACAAAAATGATTGACAGAAACTATTCTTAAAGTCAGAGATATCAAAGCTTCATATACAACACATACCCAAGTAGCAACGATAATCCAGTCATCTGATATCCCAATTAGATAAAACTTACCATCCCCAACTGGAAAACTCACCGATACTGATCTTCTTGACTATCGATCTTCGAACATAGAGTCGTAAAGACACAACTAAGGCAGAAAGGACGGTAAAAACAATTCCCACAGCGGCAATGGTGGGCGCATTCGTGGCGGCATCAGGATTGGCAACATTGAACGTCCACCCCATTTCTGCGACGTAGACCAATACCCACCGAGTAAGAAAACCCAAACTTTTCAAAAGGAACGAGTGTCTGCGAAGACGACAACGGACGACGGGCAGGTCCCCACTCTAAAGTAGGACGTTTAAGTTTTCCAGAAGGGTGGCCAAGGACGAAGCCAAGGCGATCGCATGACTGATTTCTCAATTCAAGGCCCGCTTCCCTGGTGTCACCTAATGGTGTATTATACTGAAATGGCCATACCAGGATCGAGGGGTAAATCCCCGCCCTGCAGCAAGGTAATCATATTCATATCATACCTGACATTAGATCTCTAATTGTGGTGGTACCGAAGGAGTTCAGCCTAACCTCTCGAAAAAGCCTTCCCTATGTGGGGGTGCCTTGGGGCTATCAAAACCAATCGGGAAAGTGTTGATGCGCTTCGCGTTAGCAAATGATCGCAATTGCGATTCCACTGTCGTGACAGAACTAGACACGTAATATTGAGAGCCTGCCAATCATCTTGCCTCCTCTCTCTGAAAGTACAGAAGAACCTCGCAGTCGAAAGGAATCGCTGATATCAAAATTGAGCGAGGATCCGGGGTTCAAGGCTTTCGGGGTCATCTCGCAACGATTGACAAGACACTGTTGTTCGGGGGGGCTGCACCCCGAGTTCAATGCATTTATCCGCCATCATTGAACCACACCACTCGGGGAAGATGCTGGATTACAGGCCTCGGAAAAAGTGAGCTGACACAGTGTGTGACTTAGATTACAACGTGCCTAAAGTCATCGTAAGGCAAACCGAAACTTCAGGCCTAGAAAAGTATGCTGCTGCTCAACCTCACCACCTTCTGGGACAAACCACGACTCCACGGTTTCAATAGCGAATGGGAAGACTGGGTGCTAGTGGCTCTCGATTCTTTGCCACAGCTCGATTGGAGGAGGTCTGAACAGTGTGGGCTCCGGTAAATTGTGAGCGAGTAATTATAGATTATCGACTGATTATCAGGCAATTTGTAAAACGCCATCCCCCGGGGTGTCGATTGGGGTGTCGATTAGGAGCCACTAACCCGAGGCAGAGGCGCTCGGACAGGACCACCAAAAATCTAGCTTTATGCTTTATCTTTAAATTTACTTTATTTTATAAAAGAATTAACAGAATTTAATACTTGTTCATTTTCTTATAGCGCACTACTAAAGGTCGAGATATTCCTCCCTTCTTTGCTCTCCAGCTGAGTATTTTCAATATATGAGATTCCCTGAACTTTGAGCCTTCGACCATTGAATTGATCTCGCCGTCACACTTGTATTTAAAAATCTAACTTAAGGTCTCTAAGCACCCTGGCCCCCAATCGACATCCTGGGTGGCCTCGTTTTGCATTTTCCTATAGAAAGGCTTGGTAAATTTACTTCATTGACGTTGCTACACCGTTTGAATCTGCTTTGAAGGCCGATTTTGTTCATCTCTGGGGTATAGAGCTGGTTGTTGTTCTACAGTGCCTTTGCCTAACGAAGAGGATAGCAGAGGCTCATGGCAATTTCGAACTATTTCGGTATTTGCTCTGTTGGCTCGAGGTAGTTGTGCGCCAGGGGTGGAAATCGAGAGGGTGCGAATGGTGGCGGTCTCACTCTTGGGTGTTTTTGAGACCACTGGTGATGATCGGCTGTACGCGCCGAAAGGGGTGGTGTTACTGGGTCCAGCAGGAGAATTGGATATCGTTCTGCTAACCAGAGTCTGACGGCGACGCTTCAAAAGCTTGTGATAATGATCAACACCGCCAAAGATAAGGGCGCCGTCGGGTTCAATCGATTCTCCATCAGCGGGGTTCTTTCCATGTCTCTGCCAAGGCTTCTTCTGAGGAGCTCGCAACTCTTGTATGAACACGCATGTTTCGCAACCGGCTTTAATGCAAGATTCATACAGACCTAAACCTTTTGGTGTATACCATTCCAAACCGTCTGCTACTTTTCGGCACGAACTGTCTCTTGCGTCGCATTTCAGGGCAAGATGTATGATATATACAACAGGAGATTTTGCTTACTCAATGTACATATGGCGATGTAATGCGATCAAACCATGGTGCTCTCTCTCACGTGACGTGATAGGAACAAACCTACCTATCTAATATAGGTTTCATAAAGGTCTATGATGTAACCGTAAGTACAGCAAAATCTCGCTATAAGGATACCGAAATTGTCCCCAAAGACTAAGGATAATGCGAGGTATCCTTATATAGAAGATCACGTGCAAAATATATGAATAGAAATTCCACCAGGTTTTGAAGATCTATAAATAACATGGATTCCCCCAACGATCGTGCTTAATAGCGACAAGGCGCACGTGGTGGAACCGGCGTTGATTGCAGATATCAAAGAATTGGTTGTCAAAATTCATGGTCCGGATGCAGTAAAACCGGAAATTGATATAATTTGGTGCATACTAGCTGTTCTCGGGCGAAGCAGCAAATTCAACGATTGTCACCTGTGTTTAGTCGACTGTCGATATGCCATTAGCATTCTCTATAGGCACCCCCTCATGCGGCCGAGTGAAGTCGACATGTAGATCTCTTTTTGAGGGGGGAATTGGCTAGAACTATCATTCGAAATTGTATCTCCTTGAAGACTTTAGATCACATGATGTTTATCGCAACTCGTCTTCGTTGATATTGAGGCCGTTCAATTCTGGAAGTTCCATATACGAGCTCTTCTGTTCCTTGAGATAATGAGTTAATCCCAAAAATTGCTCATTTAGAAGGGTTCTCTCGATATCCAGTGGATGGACTCAGCACCGTACCAGAGCTGTCCCCCTTTCCGCTGGCGTAGCATTTCATTTACCAGCCAAATCCTCTCAACCCACAACACCACCTGAGAAATCAACTTTCAAATTATGCAGTAGAACAGGAACCATGAGCATGCGCTTGGTCGGCAATCACGAAAAGAAACATTTCCTACCCCGGCTGTGCAAGCCATTGGGCTTTAGAGATAGCTGAATCTCTGAGCCTCAAAGCCTTTTGGTGATGCTCAGCGAATAGGAGGTCTCGCTTAACACTGCTCAGCCTTCCCCAATCTCGAAGTGCTGGCAGTCTTCAGGTGAACATGGGACCTGTTAAATCGCCACGGATACTGGTACATCTCTTGGCACATTCTTGAGAACTTATTGGATGTGGAAAGTGGGAAGGATGCAAATGTGGTGAATGGTGGAGTATTGGGCGGGGAAGGAAAGATAAAAATATGAGTAGGTCCGCTGAAGGGCGAGCCGTTCTGAAGTACGAGCTTCAGACTACAAAACAAACTACCAGCCTTCCCAGGGACTTTCTTTTACCAACGCTAAAATCACCCAAACTCCAAAATGAAGACCACAATCCTTCCCCTGGCTCTCGCCCTCCTGATGACCGATCGCGCTGCACCTCTCCCAACTGGCTCGGTGAGCCCTCTACTCATCTCCATTGTTCTCTTCCTACGGAAATTAATTTATTTGCAGGACGCCCTGCAAGTCCACAAACCTCTCCCACCTATCTAGTGTATCTAGGATACCGATAACGATGGGAAACATAAGCATCTTGATTGCAGGCCGAAAGAGCGCTACGGCTCTTCGGATCTTGAGAGCGATGACGATGGGCCACTTGCAAAGTTGGTTGGTGGCCCTGGGAGGAAGACTCCTTGAGTTGTGGGGTTGGGAGTTGGTGGAGAGAGACTGTGTACTGGACGTAGGGAAGGGAAGAAATAAACAGCTTTGTCATATACATATACAGATGGTTTTTCCAACTCAAAGCAGAAAAGAAAAATTGAAAGAAATAAATCCCGTGGTATATACCTCTAACACCCTCGCAATCCAACGCCAATATCCAAACAAGACATCTTACATCCATCAATTTAAAACTCAATCACCTCCTCATCTCATCAACAAGCGCATATGTAGGCCCATCTCGCTGCCTCCTCCTTCTCCTTTCCCCTGTGCCCTGGTGACCCCTCCTCGCTTGCCTTTCACATCTTCGACACTTCGGAGCCAGTCCGAAACCATCTTTGTAAACGCAATCGCAGACGTCAAGGCCGGGTACTGCGTCGACGACTACATAGCCTGCTGGTTCTTGAGAAGGGGGTTGTTGATAGGAGGGAATAATTGCACGGTGGCGGATCGTAGAGGCAGATCGTTGCGGTTGTGATTGTGATTGTGATTGGGTTCGAGTTGGAGGTTGTGATTGACTTGGAGCTCGTTTCATTTGCTCTGGTCGTGATTGCGATTGACTTGCATTTCGTGTTGGGGTTTGCGCTTGGTTTGGGGTTCCGATTACTGGTTGAGGTTGCGAAGGTCCTTGAGGCTGCGGTTGTGTTCGTCTTTGAGTTGGCATTCGCGAAGGGGCTTGGGTTTGTGGTTGAGGAATCCGGGCCTCTGGAGGTGCAACTTCTGTGTAGGGCGGAGGTGGTTCGTCTCGAGGTACATGTGCTGGTGCAGCGTACTCAGGGTTGGACTGAGAGGGCGGTAGGGTCATAATCGTGGTTTGTCGCGGGGTGTTCGAGGCATGGTTGTCTCGATTGTGTGAATCGTGGACAGTCTTGGATATCCCTCTCGCCAGCCCAAATAAAAGCGTCGTCATCGTGAATATCGGTACTTTCAATAAAGGAAACCGAATTGAAGATGAACAGATGTTTGGAGATGTTTTTTCGCGATACGATAATGATAGGGGATGAAACCTGTCAGCGTGGTGAGGTTAAGAAACCTGCTTATATCTGATGGCTGTCAGGTTGTGGCACAGCCGATCTGCTGCACATCGTCATGGAGGGGTGGTCCCATAATAATGATTGGCTTGCAAGCTTCCGCTCGGAGTCGGCGAAACCCTGCTTCAGCTCAGCCCTGTTTTAGCACAAAGGCCTGCACAAAGGCCAAATCGGTATCGGAATGAGGCAGTGCAAAGCACGTGACGAGCGTCGGCTTCTACATGAAACACTTCGGGGTTGCCAGCGAATGACCTATTTTTCTTCGCAAATCGAAAGACAGATCTGATAGAACGACACATAGAGATCTCGAATTGGATTAGGGGTATTGTAAAAGACTGCCCACGCCGGCAAAATTGAGTAGGACAGGCAAACACGCGATCTTCCCTTCCACATACATCAGGGTTCAACACCTCCTTGCAATCGCCAAGAGCCGAAAGGAAGCGGGCGAGGGGAAGTATATATTATAGATGCGGTCGTTCGCTGATTGGATTGGACAGTACTCCAACCTAAGACTCATTACCCACTGGGCCATATCAATATACGTCTGTTTCGAAGGTTCGAGACCTTGACTATTAATGGAAATAGAATGCATTTCGCGCTTTGATATATGAAACGATGCAATGCCAGCAGCCTCCAAGGGTAGTCTTATCGCATCTGGTCTTTCCACGAATTTGATATTAAGAAACAGTTCATTATTGTCGTACCATATTATAGACTCCAGCAGTGCGATCTCTTTGAGATGCGGAGTGTGCTTCCTCTTGCCTTCGACAAATTATAGTATCTATAACATATTAGCTAACTTGCGAGGCATACGGGGAAGCTTCCGCAAGTTGACTTTATCACCATCATCATCACGGTCGTGATGCTGATCTTGCCCGCACATATACTGGTAGAAGCGAACCTAGGGTCTGTCAGACAACCCATCACTATTCTCGGTAGAACTGAAGTTAGCTCGAAGGAGATTGATGCATCGCATCTAAAATCTACAGACCTGAAGGATTCCTAAGCTGTGTGGTAAGAGTTTGCACATGTCCCACGCCTCAATACCAAATCTGCTACGAGAGGCAAAACAATCAATAGGACAACAAAGCTTCTTAAGCATCTTCATTCGGCTGAAGTTCGTGGCTGCAACAGGACATTACTGTCAGTATCATCCATGTTGACCCACTGGAGATCCTCGAGGCAGTACTTCGCAGACAGAACGCTTGTACGAAGTTGGTAGCAGGATGTGCGTAAATTCCAATTTCGGAAACCTCGTCTATCTCAGCAGCACCTCTCATATTTGATGCTGAAAGGGGAACAGAAATGCAGGGTCCAAATGAAGACTTTCGAAGAGAGAAGCTCTGCTTCCAAATTTCCTTGGCAGAAGAATAACTTCGGTGCCTTTCATGTTTCGAATAATTGTGAGGCACTTGGTGTGTGAAAGAAACATGTGCTCGACGATATTTTCCAGCCTGAGCGCTGTATCGTTGATCGAGACCAGCGTCAGAGCGGGCTTGACACCGCGAAATTGTGTCCAAAATAGTCTCCTATTGTCATAAGCTACTACAATTTGTAGTTTCTCGCGGGAAGCCTTGAGAGGATGTTGTTGGTGTCGGTAGCTACTTCGCCAACACCTGGATGGGTCTTCGACACATATACAGGGTTCTCGTTCACGGCGCGGATGAACGCTTCACCTCCAACCTGGTACCAATCCACACGGCAAAGCATGAAGCGAATCTCATTTGCAAAAAAGGCGCGGCGCGCTGCGTGGTAGGATCGTGAAGAGAGCTGCGTGATGTGGCACGTACTGCTTCTCCCCATGAAGTCTGGTTTTGGGTCAAAGCAGTACTCAACGATTTCGGAGACAATCTCCTATGATAGGTCAGGCAGGTTGGGAATGACTACATTGGGGGTAGTCCAAATGTTGATGTTGAGGTTTGTGGAGAAGTTGAAGACGACTACTTGGCATCAGGCCGATTCGGGCTGAATCCTTCAGTTGTAACCTCACCTCAGCTCACTCCCTCGTGCCCAACATTCGCTGACGCGACAAGTTTAGTCGATCCAAAACTTTTTTTTCCTCAACGGAACTGAGGCCAGAGTAGCGGGGTGGCGGGGATGGCAAATATAGCCATCTTTTTTAAAAAGTTCTAGCCTTCCAGGAAGCTTACCGAGGTGATTAGGTAGCTACATTCCGATGTGGAATTATGACCCCTTTTCAATTTCAAAGATTCAAGAGTTTCATCCTCTTTCTCTAATAGAAATTAGCCCCTGGCCGTCGTTCTTATGTCACCGTTTAATCGATGTCCAATGAATGAGAGGAGTTCACATTCCTTTGTTCTGATATCGTCCGTGCGCAAATGTTTCCTCCCGGCCGATCATACTTCGCGGGTCCAGAAGTCTCAGGCGCGTGGAAACCCATTAGAGAATGTGCCTATATATCAGCCTCCTCTGTCTTCTTAAGCTCTGTCTTCTTAAGCAAATCAAGTTCTTCAGTCAGTCCTTTCCGCAGAACCTTTTTTCTTGAAACTGTCAAATTTTATTAATCATCCTGAGAGTAAGCAAAGTTCAGGTAGCACTTCCTCACTTTGCACTCTCTAATTGGAAATTACTTATAGATCTATTATAATGGCAAATTCTCTTGCTGTACGTGTAGCACCGGTCGTTGCTGACGTGACTGGGTGGATAAGTCTTGGTTGCTTTCTCGACAGCGTTGCTCCATATCAACTTCTTCCAACGAGCAGTTTCACATCGAATACCTTGACGCCTGACAAATGTGGGTCATTCTGCGCTGAATATGAGTACTTTGGCTTGGAGGATAGTGAGTATGCGCCTTCCATGTAACTGGACCCACCTAACTCTTTCAGGCACTACTTGTTATTGCGCGAACTTCCTTAGTATTGCGCCTTGCAACTCTCCAGGCTCGTCTGCTTGTAGTAGCCAACTTTCCTATCCTATGGAATGCACTTCCCCCTGCAGCGGCGATTCTTCGTATCAATGCGGAAACGCACTTGTGCTCAATCTCTACGCCTCCATTAAAAGTCCGATTCCGATCGTCGGAAGAGCAGAACTTCCGCCTTCCTCATCAGCTAACTCGGTAGCCTTGATGTCCAACACAAACTCTGCTACTCCTACATCGAGCACTGGAACACCAATGGTAACCACCTCCACTCCATACCCAGGAACAACTTCCGCTTCCACCTCTTCCGATAATGGCTACAGCACTTCAACAATCTACGAAACTCAATTGATTACAATCACAAGCTGTGCTCCTACAATTACCCACTGTCCAGCGCGTAACACAAGCTTGTCAATGGTTTCTAGACCCGTTGCTATCGTGATATACTCAACAGAATGGATTACCATCAGCAGCTGTGCACCTGTGGTCACCGACTGTCCTTATCGTGTTTCCACTGGAATGGTTCCGGTTACCACGGTCACTTTGCATAGGAATCCACCTTCTCCTACTCCGAAGGGAAACACTATGATGCCAACGGCTATACCGACGCCTGGAAACGGAGGTGTAGTACCTGGTAACGGAACAGCTCCAAGTAATAGTCCCATATCAATTGTCTCGGGAGCTACAGGTAATGGATTGGTTTGGAGCTCGTTTGTTGCTGTGGGGTTTGTGTTCGTTGGGGTGTTTTGGGCTTGAAGGAATATTATCTGAATTTATTTTCCTTGCGCTGGGACGGAGGAGATCTGGTTCCTCTGCCAGGCTATGCGTGCTTTTAGAATCAAATTGCCTTGCTTTGGGCCACATAGATAGTCTTGATCATCTCGTAGTTGTTTAATTAGTAAAGCCTTCTCTTGAATATTTTCCCTATGTGTGATTGATCTTGTGAAATTGACTAACGGTTGGGTCATGTTATTTGCTTCGTTTATACAAAGCCTGAGGTGCCTCGCATCGCATTATAGACTCTAACACTACAACGCTATGACAACAATCTATCTGGCCAATAAACAAAACGTTGCAATTGCTCAGTTTTATTGATATCCCTAGATCGAGGTCACGCGTGACCACGCCCCTCTGTAACTCGAACTGCACCACTGATTTTCCGTCTTCACCAACTAATAGCACAACCTCGGCAACACCACGACCACACCAACCTCTTGTTCGTAGTGACCGGCATGGCAATAGATCGTTGTATCCGCCCGACCCATGACGATGCGTTCCGTGGCGCGCTCGTGGCCGACCAGGTCAGCTGGGATTGCGAGCAAGG
The DNA here is from genome assembly GCA_021399475.1 of Hyaloscypha finlandica. Taxonomy (NCBI): domain Eukaryota; kingdom Fungi; phylum Ascomycota; class Leotiomycetes; order Helotiales; family Hyaloscyphaceae; genus Hyaloscypha; species Hyaloscypha finlandica. The sequence goes on from JAJTUR010000137.1 coordinate 69,321, forward strand.
CAACCCATTGCAAACCGAAGACCCGAGCCCCCTCAGTAGCGAAATGTAACGTCGTTGAGAATTGCCGAACGGCGATATTACATCCTGGGAAGAAGTTTCAAATATCAATTTACAGCATATTTCCTTCGGTCACGTCCCAATCCACCCTTGTCACACTTCTTTCGTGGTTCAACCTACCCCAGCAAACTTCAAGTATTGTGATAGGAAATGACCATTGCAAGTAGGAAATGTCACTGGAGTCCGAATTGAGGTGGTGGCTTTCCTGTAAAAGTCTACTTGTTATCCAGTACGACCGGGAAGCAATGACCCCCGACCGTCAGCGCAAGTTGCCTCGCTTTGAACCAGACTCACATGACGTACCGCAAATTCAAATCTTCGATTTTAATAACGTTGAAGCCGCGGGTCCCGTTATGAACCTCGTAATACCAGCACACTCTGGGCCGGTCATGGAGAAACTCCTCTACCAAGATTGACCGCAGAATCGAGTACAGTCCACCGTCATGACGGCCGTCTATATATAGGACGACTCTGTGTCGAATCGTTTTTCGTGACCCCAAACCCCGGCCAACTTTCCTTCCTGAAGCAATAACGTGAGCTCTCTTCACATATCTCCTATGCTTCCAGATCTGACTCACGGTTGGCTCAACTTTCACATTTTCAACGTTTTTTCGGGCTCTACTGGTGCAAGTACCCTCGAGAGCATCACAATCTAACTTAAAGTGTCATACTGATACTCCTGAGCCTCATTTACTGCTTTAATCTTCAAAACGACGATATCTATGGAAAGGCGCACGACACCGGATACGAGGAGATAGAAGAGGACTACGTGACTAGAAGGACTTGGAAAGCGCTATTTACCTCGACCTGAACCGGGAGAGGAGCACTTTCAATAGCACCTGTTGAAATAGATCCCAGATATTTCGACTCGAAGACGAAACACGACTCAGTACATAATCGACACTCTTATTTCATGCGACAAAATGAGGGCATACCAATTGACTTCTACCTGCAACAATTTGCAGCGGCCTCAATCCTCGACCCTGTTTCTGTGGTGCTAAATTGCGCCTTTGGGGATATTCGACAAGACGTAATCGGCTATCCAGCAATGCGAGCAAGTCTTCAAAAGGATACTGGTCGAGACTCATGCCTTCGTAAAGAGTTTTATTCCAAGTATTGAGTTCAAAAAAGTTAATCGCTGGGATTGGGATCGAATGGACCGCAACATAGTTGGAACTGATATGTTGAGGGGCATCAAGATGGAACGTGTAACAAAAATCGATGTCATCAGTAGTGGTGACATTGTCAGGGCCGGGAAAGGAGTGTGGCTTCTCGTGCAAGACGCATGAGGGTATAATAAAACCCATCAAAGAGAAGGGAGAGATCGAAGCCATCAAACGTCAAGATCTCTTTAAATAAAGGAGGGCAAGACCATATAAAGCCAACGCTGGATTTCAGGATGGCCTACATCCCAGACCAGCGCAGCTGGAGGCAGGAAAGTGCAAGGACAGAGTACAGATCAAGAGGAAGAGGAAAGAGCAATCGCAAGGAGAGATGTGGGACAAGCAGTTAATACCGGAGAACTTCGCAGCCCCTTAAATTTCGAATGATTCAGTCATCGATGAAGCCGAAGAACCCAAAAGGGGGAGTCGTCTAGAAAATAGCTGGGAATGAAGGGGTACTTCGAAGCCCGCCGTTAAGATCGGGAGGACACGAATTATTTCTTTTGAAAAGTGTGCAATTTCATCTCTAGAACCTGCTATTCCGATATCATAAGGCCAATTTCCTGTGAGTGGGGAGATGTGGAGGTCCATTGAGTGAGGACCTCATTCTCAGGCAAACACGCGCCCAAGTAGTTGTATATTCGAGTATGCGGATGGATATTCGCGGTTGTGACGTGACTAGCTTGCAACAATATTTTGATGGCTTCAGGGGGTGGCGATTTTGATGATCAGCCACTCCCTCTGCGTGGAGAATTATTTATTCTCAGCGAGATGAGATTTTTTTCATCCCAATACGGGATTGGCAGCCTGTTTTTGGAATTATTGGCAATCCGATGTCAAAAGGTGCTCTATACTGCGTGACCGATAAAACGGAAGAGGGAAACAAAGGGGAGTCGAGAATTCTAGGCAGAAGGCCCTGTCCGACCTCAGCTCCCTACGCGGAAGGCGCAGCAACGCTAATGCAGCCTTGCATTTGCCACACTTCAGCTGCGACCTGCAGCCTTCACCTCGTTCTTCCTTCTTGATCAATGTTTTGGGGATTCTTCATTCTGGCCTTCAGCAATCTACCGCAGCTTGCCACCTATTCGACCGATCGTTGATCCGTTGCGCTGAAGTGTTGACTCTTGCACCTCGCGGGCCGAATAAGGGGAGGGTTGTGGAACGAGCCGACCTGCCTTGTTCGGAGGCTTTTAAAGATATCCAAAGGCACGACAGAGGGGACATCGAAGTGTGATATACTCAGTCGTGTCTTTGTTTCACTTCTGACATGTGTGCTGATTGCAGATCGATAGCCGGAACTTAAAGCCGCGGTCTCCCCCCCTTTTGAACGATAACCTTCTCGAGACCCTCCATGTACGCTCGAAATTAGGCATCCCCAACCCAGAACGGGAGCAAATATGTCCCCCAACGGGAAATCGTCTGCATCAAAGATCTCGAGCGGAGGCTGCGGAGCATTATATCCCCCGGTCTCTCTCCCAGTCTCTCCCACAACCCCTCCAGCTTCTGGATCCGTACTTCGAGATCCGATTCTATATCCCAATCCGAATCCGCATTCTTCCTCAGAGGAGCCTCTGTTTAGAGATGGCGATACTCATCGAGTCGTTGATAACCATATGGCAGCTCGGGGATCAAGAGGGCTTGGGAGGATCTCCCCACCGCGACAGAGTCAATATGAGCTTGCGCTTGAGTTCAAGTCGCAGTTTGGGCATCCAAGCGGTACAAACGGAATATTATCAGAGAGCGACATTCACCAGATCGAAAGTGCATCGAAGACTTCTTTCGTCATGCCCGAATTAGTCCCCGAAACCTCTTATCAGAGGTTCGCCAGCACGCAACCACAGACACGTCTCTTACAATATGCAGATCATTCTACAGTCAAGAAGAAGAAAGAAGATCCAGTGGATGAGGAAGACGACGAGGTGGATGATCAAAGGGATATGACTATAGCTGACGAAGTGCCGATCCTGCCCAACTATGAGGGATTCAAAGCTCACATCCGGCGACTCAATCCAGGCATGGATTCTCAGTACAATTGGTTAGTCTCTAGGATCGCTCACCAACAGGAAATAAGGTTTAAAACCCTACTGGAGATGAGAGTCAAGCACTCTCAGGCGATCGAAAGGAGACAATGTGCCGCTGGCCCGCTTTGCCTCGCCTTAGGAGGATCCACAACCCTTCTTGATATGAAGGGCAGGCTGCTGGTGGACAAAAGCAAGGCTGGTGGGCAAGGATCATCACGGGTCGTCAGCGACCTCTCAGATGATGATTCCAATCCCGGGGAAGGCGCTCTTACAGATGAGACGTTCCCGCAAGGAGTGCCGATGCCACCAACCCGAAATCTTCCAGCAGAATTCGAATGCCAGCTGTGCTTCAAGGCAAAAAAGTTTCAAAAGCCTACAGATTGGACAAAGCATGTGCATGAGGATGTAGCGCCATTTACTTGTACTTATGAGAATTGCAAGGAGCCTAAGTCCTTTAAGAGAAAGGCAGATTGGGTGCGTCACGAAAATGAACGCCACCGACACCTGGAGTGGTGGATATGCCAAATTGAGGAGTGTCGGCATCCGTGCTATCGGAAAGATAACTTCCTACAGCACATTGTCAGAGAGCACAAGTTACCAGAGGTACGATTCAAGCTTTTTTAAAGCTAATAATCAACGCTAACAGACTGCTAGCCGAAGCAAAAAACGAAGGCCGCCATTAAGAATGCTCGCCTTACAGAACCCGCATGGATCATGTTGGAGAAATGCCACCACGAAACCTTAAATCGACCAGAGGATGAACCATGTAAATTTTGTGGCAAGTCCTTTCCAACTTGGAAAAGGCTCACTGTACATCTCGCCAAGCATATGGAGCATATCAGTCTGCCTATTCTTCGTCTCGTCGAAGCTACAAATGTTGATTCAAGAACAATTATCAATCTAGTTGAGCAGAAGCCTTCTCCCGTCACGCCGATTGCCAATATGGAGGGATCAAAATCGCCCAGCCCTTTCAGTATGAATAGTATTTCTCCACACCTCCCTATGGCATATTCACAACAGCAGCATTATTTCAATAGTGAGTTGAATTCTTACAATTTGGGCCCGACGAGCTACCCTACCTACAACTCGATGGATTCCAATATGTCGGGCATGCAGCAGCCTCTGTTCCGCTTTCCTGACCTTGCGGGGCCAGTACCCCGGTTCGACTCTTTTTCACAACCGCCAATGTTACAGAATTTCAACTCGGTGCCCTCAGCATATCCAGACTCTTCAGGGTACTCTGTGCCACAAAATTTCGGCTCTGCACTGGCTTTGCCGCCTTATAAGAGCTTTGACCAGAGCTTTGAGAACTTGGCCATTGGAACGATTTCTGAAACCAATTATCAGCGCGGGCCACCTCTGTTTTGTTGGTGGAAGTGTTGCATGCAACATTGTGGGCGCAAAGTCATCGCGGAATTCATTTGTCCAGACTGTCGTCATCCCAAATGCGGGTCATGTGAAGACAATATGCCATCAAGGCCTGAGTTCAGGGGAGTCGCACATCAACAAGCCGGTCATGAATGGGACGTTCAATCGCTTGTCTCTGTGGACACTTTTCATGACAGTGCACTTGGGTCGAGCTTACCGTCAAACACCTCGGGATCAATGACGCAAGGACTACCAAAGACTGCCCAGGACGAAATTGTTCTTATCCTTTTCTCGGACCAAAAATTTCGTTCTCTCCTAGAGAGCGCCGCCTCTATGATCAGTAAGCCTCGTTTTACCCGAAATATCCGAAGGCTTCTTCTTCCATTCCAGAGGGAGCTTCAGAACGCGGCTTCAGATTACCGAGAGAAAGATGCTACAAGAATCATCGAAAAGCATTCACATTGGCTCGCAAGCAGGTTGTTTGACATGTTGAACCCCGAGACCAAGTCAAATACCTGCAACTTGGCAACACATTTGAACCAACGCATTGATAAACTTCCTATGCTTGAGCGTTATCTTGACTCCACAGCGTCCTCCACAGTACCCTCAACCATACCTGGACTGAACCACGCGAAAGCGCCCAAAACACCCCAACCCTCGCGAGCGTCTGCCAACCATAGAAATGGCGATGAAGTCGAGAATAACCGGTCACCGCCACTGCCACCGGGCTCTTCGGACGAAAGTGAATCCGGTGAGTCGGAAACTGACATGGAAAACTATATCGACTATTCCAACTTTCCCAACCTCGAACACATTAAAAACTTTATCATTGGAGGAACGGCTTTCAAAAATCTCAAGCAGAATACATTTCAATTTCTCAACCCTCAGAAGTCCCCGATACCGAGCCCCAAGATATCCCCAGATATCCCTTCTGAGGAATCATTTCAAGGTTCCGGGTCCACTGAAACGACCGAAGTTACTATACCAGATATAGAGCTTGAAGAGGACAGTGATGACATGGCAAGTGTTGCTTCTGATGACCCAGCTTTGACTGCTGCATCGGATGGCCGTATTCTCCATCCAAGAGAGTACTTCGATAAGCTCGAAGTATTAGAAAAGGAAGTTTTCGACGATTCCTCCTTTTTGTTTCCCGAAATAGCCTCCGCCGCTGGCAGTACCCAAGAAAGGGACGACCTTTTGTCTTCTTCTTTTTCGTTTGATTTTCAGACGAGAATTGAGAATAACGAAGTAGTAAGAGTAATCAAGACCTCGAAATCGGCTAGACTTCTCAGTTTGCTAGAGTGTTACAACATCATTGGACGAACGGGCAGGAGTTTGGCTAGGCTTCGAACTACCGGTTATCTCTTCGAAACCCTCACATTCCTGGTTATGGAGCGATATCCTTTCAGGCGGAGAATCGCGAAGACGGTGAAAATCCCAGTTCGCCAAGTCCTCAACTTAGGTCTCACATTTGAGCTCACCCTGAAAGGGGTGCTTTCTGAACTATCAACATTACAATTCGGGCAGGATAATAAGGACATTGTTGATTCAATTGTCGAGAAACAGGATGGAAACCACTCCCTGACCGCACAGTGTGGCGAGATGCTCAGCTCAATAGACCTGTCGCCCCACCCTTCTGTTCACGTTGGATCTCCGATCGTGTGGGACTGCGCTGTGCAGTCACTGCAGCTCGGCGTGCTTTCTTATGCAGGCGCTCATCTCCAACGATTTGACTTGCAATTGATAGGCTCAGAGATTCCGTCATTTCAACTCCCGATCAATATCGCCTACGAGGACAGCACCCTTCGAGAAATATCCTCTAGACCTAATTGCACCGTTATTACCCTTCAACGTCGCCAGTTCCAATGCCTGGACAAACTTTTGAGGAGCTGCCGACCTTGGGTCTTCCATCAAAGTGCGTTCCGTGACGATAATGAACCCCTCCATCTGTCGACCAGTATTGAGTCTTTGACGGATCTATGGGGCCCTTCCTGGAAGATTATGGGTGAACATGGGTCTATCCAGCAATACGACATAGGAAATGGTTCTATCGTACCATGGTCGGAAAATGCCGAACATCACTCTATTTATTCAGCAACTAATCTGTCCGAAGTCTACTGTCATTGGATCTCATCGAAAGATTGGAACGAGCAGCTTGTCGAAGCAAACCAGAGTGGCCTGTCTCGAAAGTACTTTCTTGAATCTGACACTCTTCTGATCGGAGCGAATACTGAATTCGGGCTCAATATCAACCAGGACTGTGCTTCATCCCCAGAGCGATTATCACGTATGAAAACCCAGCTATTTGACCAAGGGCGCATTGAGGATCCCCAGAACCTTCCGTGATAAACGGTACATCGATTCGCATGCCGTGCAAGTGAGCGGCACTGCTCTTGGTATCATTTCGGGAAGTGGTATCATCACCTACAAACGTCGTGTTGGTCACACCATGAAAGATGCTCTGGTCGAGAGATGGCGGCACAACCTTCGGAGCCCACTGGATCTGGAGGCTTTTAGCGGCGTCGAAGTATCCTTCTGCACACGGAATGCAAGGAGACGTCGACTTATGCACTTGCTTGGTTCAGACACCATGCGCAACTACCTGAATACCATCTCCTTCAAATGGGCATCTGAAGATTGCGAGCACGCATTTTTCAAAGCCCTACGCTGTCCCAAACTATTCAGGAGATTCTGGAAGGACCATAAAGACTGGCAAGAGAATGTAGGAAATGCTGTTTCTATCTGCTTAGATGCCTTAGAAGAGACGGGAATTGACGACGACAGTGGCGAATTGGGTGCCTTGTGGGTCGAGTCTTTTGGCGGGCTAGGAGATTCTGATGGCGAATCAGATGGAGAGGACCATCGAGAGGGCGAGGTTGAGTCGCCCCCTGGAGCCCTGGTGTCACAAACACCTACGGCTGCAAAAGAAACAGACCCAAGCTTCTGCGAGGAGCATATCGTCACCCTGTTCAGGTCTGAACACACATGGACTGGCTTTCTGCAAGACTCAGAAGAGTCCTTGACGATGGCCATTGTTGGCATGACATGCCTCGATTTCCTGCACGAAAAAGGATACGGTCGACGATGTCCTGGTCAACGAGCTCTTGCCAACGACGCATCGAAGTCCAAGGGCTTTCCAGTCCTCCAAACCTCTCTCAAGCTCAACGAATCAATGCTCAAGGACGAGAAGCTGAAGAAGGAACAGGTGGACAGTGGACGGAAGGCCATCTGGGATGCGAAGGACCTCAAGCGCGGAACTTCATTCTCGCTCGGCAATCACGGCACCCTGAAAGTGCTTACAGCCTCCACAAGAACCTGTCCTGTGATAGCGGAATGGAGTGCTATCAAGTCTGACATTATGAAGGAAGTCAAAAACGTGGCGATTAACGAGAAGATATTGGGGAGACCTGCTGAGCGCCATCATTGCGAGTATATACGTGGCTCGTGGGAGGCGAAGCCGCTACCTGTTTTGGTTATGTCGAAGTCGGCGAAGGTTATATTCTCTAACGGTTGATATACAGTACATGATGAGACGATTTATGAAATATAGTATACAGTATTTTGATGCTCTCTTTACCGCATGGAAACGGAGAGGATAATGTTAGATGATATTTAATTTTACGTAGCCAGCACATTGATACCCAGTTTAAGACCGAATATCATCACTTATTAGAACAATCTTATTGTGCTTGATCTGACGGAAATCGCGATGCAATTAATGAGACCTAGGATCTAGTCCTTCTCTCAATCCCCTCAGCCGCCTCAAACCAACCTTTATCAACAAACCAAAACACGCATTCCCTCCCCTCGAAAATCATCTTCTGCCTCCTACCCCTCTGGGCCATAGTTGCATGCTGAATAACCGCCCACGTCGCCCCCACGAACGCAATATCGCTCATCTGCTTATGGATCCCAGCAACCTTGTCCTCTTTCCACATCCTGTTTGAGTGAGCCTGCCGCCAATACACTTCCATCTTAGACCCGCAACTTGAACCGTTGGATGGCCGCTGAACAAAAACACCGCGATCTGAAACCCAGTATAGGGACCTCTCTGTGCCTTCCTTCCTCGCCCTTTTCCTTACTTCTACCTCGAAAGGACAAAATTCTTCCCCTCTTCGATCACCTACTTGCGCCCGAAGCAGGCCGGCGGATCCAAATGGTTAGAATCCCGCTACGAGATTTCAAACCAGGATATACAGATTGAGAAACCGAGGTCTCGTGTTTCACGGTTTATGTGGAAAAGGGATGGGATGGGCTGATGATAGTGGGAGAGATGCGTGCCACCGAGGCAGATTAGCTCGGGGTATTCGCCAAGGTGGAGAGGGAGCGAGCTGTGGATTCCGATAGAGCGAGGTGGGAGAGAGAAGTGGTAGGATTTCCAAATCTTGAGGCGGAGCTCGGTGGGGTGGCGGGGGAAGGGGTAGAATGCATAAGGCGAGGTTGGTGGGGGCAAAGAGCGGGTTGTGATGAGAGAGTTGATCTGACAGGGAATTAGACGGAGACACAGACCATCGATGCTGGAGTCGGGCACTATAGAGTGTCACTGGATTGAGTTTTGTGGTTGAAAGAAATGAAAAAGAAGGAGAGTTGATCGAAGTTCGAGTTGATGCATGAGGTGGGCCGTCGCGCAACAAAGTTGTGGCTTTGGTGGACGGCGGTGTTCGGCCTCATGTCAACTATTTCCCCCTTACCAAATTCTGGGCTTTCAGTTATTTCTGACTTTATATATGAACACGAAGAGTCCCCGACGTTTCTTTTCCTATTCTCCAATTTTTGAATCTAAATTTCAGCCTATTCCTGTGTAATGTTGAAGTGTTGAGGTGGGTGTTGGTAGGAGGCGTCGCTTCATTTTAGCGAGCATAGCCCCTGACCTTACAACTGGACCACCCCGCCTTCGCTAAATATGGAGAAGCAGGGCAATCGATCTTCGACTTCCTAAGAATGGTCCTCCAAGAGAATTGCTATTAAATTGAGCAAGGCGCATCTTGAAAAGGGGGAAACGTGTCTACGTATTAGAGGATATCAAGAAACGTACTCTAAGGCGTGCCCACAGTGACCAATTACAAAACGCTCCAAGTCAGCCAAGATTGAGAGCTGCGTGATTTGTTGAGATGCGAAACATTTACTCATAGCTCCCTCCCCAAGACTTTGGGCCATTGGTTTGCCACTTTGCAGCCAATGCCAGCCATCATTTGGCCGTGTGACCTTTTATGCTGACCTTATTAGCCTGCCAAGAAATGGGCTGCTTAAGAAAAGAGTGGCTTTTTCAACTTTCTCCCTTATCTTTCAATACCGGAGAGAAGTCGGTGGTTACAATGTCGGTGCGAGGTGATCGGCTTTTCAATTTATCCCCCAGATCTCCATTTCCTAGCGGTGGTGATCTCGTCCTGAATTATAATGCCGCGTCCCACGGAGAAAGGAGATCGATCGATCCAGTGGCTTGCCCTATGACAGTTACACGGCAGTGTCCAGGGCGATCTCGCCAGTGCCATTCTCTGAGCGTCGCCACAGTCGTGAGGTTTCAAGGCACAAGCTTGTGTTCGTCCAGCAAGGATTGAGGCCACCCAAGGCGGACTTCGCCGGGGCTTGCCCCGCCCCCGCAAATCGCAGCAACTTCGCTCGATTGCTCGCTTGGCCGCTATTACCCCGCATATGCCACACTTTTTGTTGTGCGAAGAAGCACCAATGGCCTGAGACGTTTGCTCGGCTTTGCAGCTCTAATGCCGGGGGAGCTGTAACCTTGGCAGGACACCTCAACATTTAGTACACACAAAACTGTGGGAAAGGGTCTGGACTGGTTGAGACCATCAGCCATGCCGTCACTGTTTTGTACAGCTTCTTGCCCACCATTGAGACCAGCGTGAGGAGGGGTCTTGGGACATGGGAAAGTTTTTGTGTGAGATAAGAACGCCCTTCCCCTCCCCTCCAGAAATATTTTTGTACGGGCGTCTCTTCATAATCAGTATCGATAGTCCTGTCGAAACACCTGAACGACTTCTTATCAGCCTGATACCATACGCATCTAATCTACAATGGCCGGCGGTGCTATGATCTCCACGGGGGGCACGATTGAAGGCGGGTTTCTGACTGGAAGAGCTCTTTACTACCCCGTCTTCCTGATCACCTTACTTTTCTTTCTCTGGGGCTTTTCGTACGGCCTTCTAGATGTCTTGAATTCTCATTTCCAAACTGTTTTAAGCATTACCAAGCTACAGTCGACCGGTCTCCAAGTTATGTACTTCGGAGGAGGGTAAGTCGATATCCCCCTCCATTATTCAACGTTCAGATAATGACCTTCGCCAAGCTATTTCATCTTCTCACCGATTGCTGCTGAGGTCCTAAAGCGACGCGGATATAAGACTACCATTTTGCTGGGCCTCACCCTCTACTCCCTTGGTGCAGTCTTCTTCTGGCCCGTAGCTCACTTCTCCACCCCCCAAAACAAGCTTGCATCCTACGGTGGCTTTCTCGTTTGTACCTTCGTCATTGCTTGCGGTCTATCGACACTGGAGACGTCTGCCAATTCGTACGCTGTAATCATCGGCGACCCAGCCTCAGCCTCAATCCGCCTTCAATTCTGCCAATCCTGGAACGGAGTAGCTTCCTTCGTCGGCCCCCTCATCGCCTCCAAGTTCTTCTTTACCGGATCGAACGCAACTTCGCTTACAAATGTTCAATATGTTTATTTGGCTGTTGCATGTCTTGGTGTTGCAGTCGCTGTTCTTTTTATCTTCACCAGGCTCCCCGAAGTCTCCGAACAAACTCTCGCTGACAACGCGAATATTGAGATCACGGCTGTTGACGAAGAGGGAAATCAGATCGGCCAAGCATCTCTCTGGAAGCAATACAACATGTTCTTTGCGTTCGGCGCACAGTTTGCGTACGTCGGTGCCCAGGTCACCATTGGCGCATTCTTTATCAATTACGTTGTTGAAAACGGTGGCTATGACAAACCAACTGCTTCGAATTACCTCTCCTACGCGCTGATCATTTTCACCGTCGGTCGATTCGTTGCTGTCTGCATTGCGTTCTTCCTTGCACCTTCGTTCATTATGTGTGTGTATTCAGCACTGGCAATTGCATTCACGGCCGCGTCATCTGCAGTGAAAGGCACAGGTGGTGTTGGAGTACTCATGGCAACGTATTTCCTGATGGCTCCGATGTACCCAACGATTTTCACCCTAGGAACTGCAAGTAAGTCATATTCTCAGGAGTCTCTCATCTATCCATTCTAACTTGGACCTCAGATCTCGGAATCCATACTCGTCGTGGTGCTGGTATCCTGGTCATGGTATATAGCACTCTAAACTGATTCTGAAGATCACAATTGCTGACATCCATTCTCAGGGAGTTGCTGGAGGAGCCGTATTCCCACCAATTCAAGGTGCCGTCGCCGACTCCGTATCAACCAGAATCTCGATGGTCGTTCCCCTGGTCGGCTTCGTCTACGTCTTTGGCTACTGCTTGTTCCACTGGTTCACGCACGGCCGCAACTTCCGTCGCGTCAAGGACATCGTTGTTGCGGCCGATACTGCTGGTCGTAAAGGCTCAGCGTGGGGAGGAGCACTGGGTGGTGCGATCAACTACGTTCATTACACTGGGGAGAAGGAGTCATTATCCGCGCAAGGTGGAAGGAGAGCTAGTATTATTTCTCATGGAAGGAGATCTTCTGTCGCGGTGCACGTCAAGAGAGCTTCTGTTTCTCATGGTGAAGTTATTGAAGAGGAACAGAAGGGTAACCCTATTCTCTTGTAGAGCCCAAGGTGGGGCTGAGGGCTGCTGCAGCTTAGCGAGCTCAGGGGTTAAGCTCGCTAAGAACCTCGCTTCGGTAGCGCATGAGGAGCGGGTGGAGCGCCCTGTTCAGGAGGCTCTTTCTTTCTCAAGGATGATTGATCTTGGTCTGGAAATCAGATCTTGGGTTGACTAGGGAATTCCCGTAATTACTTAGTTTATCGCATATAATTTCAATATCTACTTTATCCCCCATCTTTTTTCTATCTGTCGACCGGGTCCACAATTTCTCGGCTTCCGAACAGGGGTGGGAATGCATGGCTTAGAGCGTGAGTCATACGCTAAGCCCTCAAACCCCTGCCACTGAAGCACACTAACATTACTCACTGCCATAAAAGAACCTCTTTATCCTGCGTCACTTTGTTTCCTCCCCAGAAGCAATTTTCCTTTGAACCTTATCCAAAGGTCAGACTCCCTATAATCATTTGGAATGCGTGAGTTCTAACATCAACCAGGACATCCAACGGGTCACTCAGGCCCGTAGAAAACTATACAATCATGCCAGCAGCCAGCGCGAACACCGCAAGCTGCTCAAGACAGACCGGCCACATCGTCTTCCGCCCAAGCAGAGACGGTATCGCCTCTCGACCTCCACAGTAGTTCCTCTGGTTACACGCACCTGCATTATGATTTTCCGTCTCTCGGAAATAACCCTGTCAACTCCAATTATCACTTCAACGGCCCAAACTTTGAACTTGATCTTTGGCCAGAAAACTGTTTCGAGCCAGATCCAACGCTTTTCAACGACTTCAACGACTTAGATGCGAACATTCAATTAATGAACCCCGAAACCTGGCCAGAGTTGTCTGACTGGGAACTCAACTCCTGGGCGCTATTAACGGCACCTGATCCTGGTACACCAATGGGACATCAAAGTCTCTCCCAATCTCACACTTTTCCTCAAACGAATTTCTACGGCACCTCGCTCGTTTCTACCAATCCCCAGTTTCAGCAAAACGATCTCAACGCCCCCTTGACTTCAATCACAGCAACGAATTCCAATCCCAGCCCAGCCCTATCCCAACCTACCACCACCACGCTTCAGCCTCAACCTCAGCCTCCCCGGCCCAAACCATCCACCACTCATACCAGTCCGAGCTCTTCGACATCCCCGGCATCTCCGAGTTCAAAAGTACATAAGAGAACTCTTAACACCCTTGCCGCGCGCCGGTATCGACAGAAGAGAGTCGATCAGATGGCGGAGCTGGAGCAGAAGCTCAGGGAGAGCGAGAAGGAGAAAGAGGAGCTGCAGATGCGGGTTGCGAGACTCGAGGGCGAGGTGGAGGTTTTAAGGGGGTTGTTGAGACCTGGTAAATGATGTTTTGGAGTGTTAGTGAGTGAGTGAATGAGGGAGGGAGGGGAAGAGAGGAGAGGGATGGAAGGAAGGGTCGGACGATGTCGGTTGGTGATCATAAAATGAAGGTATCACATCGGCAAAAGAGTTTCGTCATGTTTCCCATTTGATACTCGGTGAAAATGTGGAAGTTTCTTACCTGCTTCACAAGCCCGTCATTCGTAAATTTCAAATCATAATAATACGCACAATCAGAATTCAATCTATTATTCTGCCTTTTCGCACCTCCCACTAGTTTCCGCTAGTGGGAGCTGGTGGGAGGTACGAACGGGCACAGCGTGCTACTACACTATATACACCCATTCTTTCGCTCTTCCCTTCTACTCTTCCACCCTCATAATGATCCTAATCGCTTCATAAACCCTCACCATGAGTCGAAGTGACCCCCCCTCCTCCAAACCAAGCTCATAAACTAACCTTCCCTTCATTCATAATCAGCAGAAGACGGAAGAGGGGATGGTTGCACAGCTTGGTGGGCCAGCACCACAGATCCCTGCTGTATCGCATGGCTCAACATGAGTCATTCTTGCTCATTGCGCTAAGGCGGACCCCCGTCCCTGATTGCAACACGAATCCAGGAGGAAGACTCAGAATGCAGGAACTCACTGGGTGCGCTTTATTTCGTATGAGCAAGGACTTGAAAAGGGACACGAGAGTACAGCGAATTTTCTCCCCCCCGGGAAATCTGTTAATACCTCGTGCGATATTCCGAAAGTCACCGGGAATACCGTACTGCAAAGGTCAGCCTGTCCTTCAAATCGAAGTACATTCTGGATAACCCAAATAAAGCATTAAATGCCATTAAATATATTCTTTCGCCCATTTCGATCGAGACTAGCATTGCTGTTTAGAACTTTGGAGGTGATCTGTGCACAAGGGAACTCCTCGACCTGTATCTACACAACCCCCAACTCATTTCGGATTCGTGAAGCATGTTGTACAGTACCCGTCAATAGGCTCTCGCGCCCACTTTTCTCCGTACGGGTTTTAGCAAGAGCTTGCTCGGGGACCAGAACGCAGGGATGGCCGGATCACGAGAAAGTAGATACATTTCGACACGTGAATGGAACAGTACTCGAGCTCCAAAGATGGCATCAGCCGCAACTAAAAAAAAAAGCGAAGAGCCGTGCGCTCACAAATCGACTGACTGGATTGGAGAAGTTATCTCTAGTAGGCGGAACATAACCTGGCCCATGTCCTCGAGCTGCTGCTATGTTATGTCCAACAGACTACAAGATTAGGACGGTTGGAAGAAACTATACGAATATGGTTCCGTATGGATATGGAAATGGGAGGATTTCAGCCAAGGGGAAATGCAAAGGGCAATCTAGAGATACGAAGTTAGGGATTCTTGACAATGCGAAGGTTGGAGGAAATCCTACCTTGCAGAACAGGCTTCGTGAGGAGAATTCTAAATAAGATAACAGCTACAGGTATCAAAAGAGGCATGTAAGAGACCCGCTATACTAAATGAACTCCTGAGGTGGGCCACAGTGGAAGTTTGGGTCACGTGACAACATTCTTCTCCTTTGGAATCAATCGCCACTCTTTCTTGAAAGTATGCAGTGAGAGATCTACAGATTGAATGAGATGAATTAGAGGCCGGAAAGGCTTTTGTATTGAACGGTCGTTTTTTTTTTGGCGTTGGTCACGGTCGTGTGCGCACAATTATTAACCGGAATACCCGCCGAAGATCAATAAGACTTTGGCGTTGTCTGGTGGGATTGAAGAGCACAACCAGCTCGAGTCTGTTATGTTTTTGGTTCGCCATACATTAGAGAAGAAAATATACGTCACTCACGTTCGGAGCTGTCCGGCAGAGAGGAGAGAGAAGATGAAAGTGAGGTTGTAGAATCTGGAGCAGATTGGATGAACGTCGTATTTGGTTTGGCAGCAAGGCACCGTCAAAACCCAAATTGAACGAGTGTTTCCAAAACCTAGTAATGTTTATATCCAGTCGTGAAAAAGGAATTATAAAATTTTAATAGCTAAGGACGCCGAAGCATGAGCCGTATTGTTTGCTGTATGATATCCCCATTTTAGCCTAGCGGCGGCGGTTTAAAAAACATCAACCCTCTCTACAGCTTCTCAATGTCAGGATATCAGAGAAAAGAAAATTGAGAAACTGGAGTAAATGGGCAGGGTTCCTCGGAAATTAGGAAGGATCTGGAGCTACGACAAAGGAAAGAGGGAATAACAAGCTCCTTCAACCTGGCAAACTTCACAAACCAAATGAATAAGAGACTGTCACCAATGTCGGGCTTCAATAGTTATGTTCTCTACCATCCACAGCAACGCACGTCTCATTCTTCAGAAGACCCCCATAGTCCCACAATACCGCATTTCCATATTCCTGATGAGATCTACTCTCCCCAGTTCCGCTTTTCAACCAACCGCCCAGACCAAACCTCTCGTCCCCCGGCTGCGAATTCCCACTCTCCAACGTGCCATCAGCATAATTGCTTCTCCTCGCCGCCGAGTTATCCAGTTGGCCACCAGATTCATTCGGCAGCAAGTGCGGAGCAAGTAATCTGACAAGCGGCCTAGTAGCCGGCGCAGCCGCGCAGACAAGTCCCGTGTTCAGCTCCACTGAGCTCCAGATCATCACGTCGTAGCTTGCGAATGGGAGGTCGTAGCCTGGATTGTTTGCACTCTTGAGCTCGGAGATGGTGCGGACTAAGCGCACGATCGCGGCGATGATGACGAGTACCCCCATTCCCATGACACCGATGAGGATATATCGTTGTCTCCGGCCGATTTTGAGAGTGGCTGTGTAGAATTGGTTAGCTGGGTGCTATCGAGATGAGAAGGTGGATGTACAGAGTTTGGGAATGATGAAGGCGATGAGGCTGATGTCGCCGAAGATGTTGAGCATGGCGGATGCGTATAAGGAGTTTGCGTAAGGCTGGCATGACCCCGTTGTGAGAATCCAATTCGCTGAGCTGTCAGTTTCATATTGTGCGTTAAGTGTAATGTGGGGTTGAGCACACACCTTGAAAAGGAGTACAGCGGAATACAAGCAGAAAGAACAAAATGATCGTAAAGATAGTATGGTATGCGATTATCACCCAGACAATCATCCTATCTCTCCGCTCCACGAACAATCGAAGATACAGGGCACACATGCCGATTTTTGTCGTAAAAAGACAAGCTGTATACAGGAAACGGCACACGTTGCCAATAAAGCCCAACCTCTCGATGTCGGGCAGTGTGAGAAGTATCGCATGTCTACCCGCACCATAATGGGTCAGGACCCCGCTGAGAACAGTCAACACTATCCCCCCATTAAGCTAACAAACGTTCGGTATCAGCGAACAAGAACCAAACATCAGGAAGTAATATGGACGAAGAACATACCCAAGAAAGCAATATCCAGGAATCGTCCCATCCCCAGTTCTTCATGAGGATAGCCCGAGAATAGAAACGAGCGAGGACAAAGATGGTTGCTATCGCGGCCGGGAAGATGGCCCCAAATAGGATCTCGGGAACTCGGGACTCGGCGAGATAGGCGGCATCAGGTGGCGGACCTGGGGGCGGGGAAGCCATGCTGCATATCGAATGGCCGAAAACAGTCGAGAGCTGTTCGACTCGACAAATTGGTAAAAATCCTTCTTCGGCTGGGGTGAGGACACTGGGCCAACATTGGCAGCGCTGCCGTGATGGTACGAGTCTGAGAGGGGGCAGGAGACGCTGGCTCTACCTTATAACCATCTAACATCTTCCCATTCCTAGTGCAGAACGCCACATATTTGCTTTTTCAGGGGCTAATCTGGGGAAGAGCCCCACAACGGACAACTTCCGACGACCTTGACTCGAGTGACAGGTGAAGCCCCTCCCCGAGAGCAGCCATGATGTGAGCGGTCAGACATATCCTTCGTATGTATCAAACAGGGGTTGGCGCACTGACAATGGGTGATTGTTTAGGTTGGTTTCGTTGGGTGGTGATTGGCACCTTGAGGGCTCGATGTCCCGCCGCCTCGGTAGACGGGTCGCGGAATGCGGCATGCCATGTGGATTTCGGAACCCGCTTCCGAAACAATCGCGTCTTCACGGCTGACCCTTCCCTTTTCCTGAGAGACGCGTGTCACCAAAACGAGGCGTTCAGCCACGGCACACATATCGGTTGCAATCTCGGATTAGAACACACCATACTTCATTATCATTCAATGTCATCCAATATCATCCCATTACAATATCCTCTCCATCCTGCACCACCAAGTTCTCATTACCTCCCGTCCCTCGGATCTAAAACGCAGCCCCAATCCACTGCGGCCCACTCCCCGAAAGTCGCCGTATGGATGATCTGACCGATTGAACTCTCGGACTGAGACTCAGTGACTGAATCCTTCGGGTTCTAGGCTGGGTGGCCGCTTCGCTTTCGCCGAGGATCGACCCGAGCTCTGAGGCCGTGCCTGTATATCCGTCAAGCCACCGTTCGATTGTTGAGTCCGAGCCCTCGGTCAGTGGCCGCTCGACGAAAGGAGGAAGGGATGAAAAAGCTGCGAGGGCGAGTGTTTGTTCTGTATTTGGAAATTCGTGCTGGCCGAGTGCAGCGGAAAGAGGAAGGGGTTCAATGGGGATTGATTGGCGTAGAGTGTTCTTGGGAGTAGGGAGAGGCGGAGGTGGTGATGGATTTCGTGCTTGTGGGGGTGGTTGGAGGGAGTGAAGTCTTGGTCGCGGTTCGTCGGGGTCGTGAATGCTGAGTGGTGGTGAGGGTAAAGGAGACGCAGGAAGAGAGTATGGCTCCGGAGAGGTGTCCCTTGGGATTGAGAGGCGCGATGGCTCAAATAGCTTTGCGCGTGGTGGGGTTGTCGAGTAGACGCTTGGCGATGAGGACGGTACTGACGAAGCGGCAGAAAAAGACCAGATAGATCTTACCTGGCGCAGATGTGGCGGTGTAGTGGTCTTCATTATGATCTCCTCTACTTGAGCCGGAGGTGGAGTTTCAGGTCTTCGAGTTTGCATCGTTGTTGATGGTGACATGGGCTTGTTTAGGTATGAGTTGAAGGAGGTGATACTCGACGACGATGGATATCGTTTGAGATGTGGATAGGAGGATGACTGGCGGGGCAATTGGAGGCGGATTGGTTGTGGACTTTGGATAGAACGAGAGCGCTTGATTCCTGGATGGAAAAGACGATGTGGGACAACACCAGAAGGCACATTCAACTTGCCAGAGAACGGGCTTGAGTGGTAGGACTCCCAGCTTCTGGATCTACCCGAGGCACCTTTTAGAGTGTCATCTAGGAATCTCATGGCATGAGATTCCTTGACCTCCACCAACCCATTTTCGAGATCTCGCATCCGTTTTTGTTGTTGCTTCCGAACCCGCCTCGTGAAGAAGTAAACGATGAGGAGGATGCCAGCGACAATGAGGACGGCCACGAGTATGCGAATTCTAAGGTCGTGTTCTCTATCGACTGTTTGAGCTGTGGACTGAGATTCTGCCATATCACTCGTAGGCAGGATACTGCTGGAGGCTGGCTATGTGGAGAGCGTTGTTGGAGTGACAGAATGTGTTGATGAAGTGAACGTGGTAGACGGTATATGTGGTGAGACAGTGGTCGTGGGTACAATTTTGGGGAAGATCGAAGAAGAAGTGGTGTGGGATGAAGAAGGAAGATATATGCTCCTGGGTGTGCTGAGATGGGTCGATTAAAAGATAAAGTTAAGTGGTCTGTCAAGTTCACCATACTTAGAGCCTCAGGTAAGACGATCGAGTTGGAATGAAAGGATTACGAGGGTGGCCATTTGCGATAGATCAACAAAGAAGATTCCGGGCTGATCAACGCGAGAGTCTGTGCTGAATGGAAGCACCATAGGACATTCATGAGCGAAGCCTCACCCTTGTGAACGAGGGCGCCATACTGAGCGGTGTATGTCTAGCGCCTGGTCAGCCATCTCAGTTACGAAAATCAAAGTTTCCTCAAAGCAAAACAAACTCTCCCTTCGCATAGCGTATCAGGCAGAGTGAGGTCTTGCATTACATTGGCTGGAGAATGTTGGAGCAAATCAAGAAATCAGATTGTGGGAAGAGCATGATAGGCACTTGCTTAGTAGAGGACGTGCAACCTCTATGGATGGACCTGCTCATGCTCGAACGGTTCGTCCAAGCGAGTACGATTACAACGATGACATTCCTGTGAGTGAACGACGCGAAGAGTTGCTCCTTGGTCACCGCCTCGACAAAGCATGGATCGCAACGGGCAACCACCTTGCAGGAGATCCTCGCACGGGCTCGCCCACAGCAAAAAATGAGGCTTGCATGAAACAAACTCGCCCCTGTCCATCCAGCCAAAATCGTAGCCGAACCAATAGAGTCTCCGCGAAGGATCTCAGAGGGAACCTTCCCCAGGTGTGTTTGAGAATCAAGAGTCCGAGCTCAATCCAGAGTTCGAACGAAACATTTTGGTCGGCAGCCCCGCGCACGTGATCACAAATCCTAGAAGATGCGATTTGCCAGCATTGAACACCAGATAGGAGTTGGGCTCGCATGAAATTGAGCACAGGACCATTGACTTGATAGGGACCCGAGTCCAGACTACAGGCAAGTTCCAGCCAGTCCCAACCTTTAGATGCCAATTCTCAACGAGCGTGCGAATTGCTTGAGTTCTGGTCAAGGTTTCAGAATCCAACGCGTTCCGAGTCGAAATCGTGATCGTCTGAAAGGGCAAAGGCCACATAACAGTCAATGTAATTTAATGACGTGGTATACAGCATTCAGACTCTACAAGAAGAAGGGAAGCTCTGTTATTGCCGATCCAGCAGCCGTCCATGAAGGAATTCTGAAGGAACTTCCCTGAACGCTTGGCCCCCCCCCGAACTCTCTCCAAGTATACCTCAACAGTCTCGCCGGAAGTCTCTTGAGCCAATGTACGTCCGACCCTGGGTCTAGAGACTGGGAAATATCCGAGGACTTGGACCTCCCGCGCCCTGAAAAATAGACTTTGGGGGGCGATCCCCTCTTCACGTGACATTCTGACCAGAAAATGTTTCGAAACCCCGTCTGGGGGCGAACTTGGACCACAATTGGGCTATATCTCACAGACAACGAACGAACCTCTCTATGGCTCGTTGGGCACTTGCCGATTGAAGATCACCAGATCACTAGACCACGGCTGGGAGCGACCCCCCTTTTAGCTGTGCCGATGTTGTTGCACGTCTGGATATGCACCATGCTGCATCGTGCAGCTGCAACGCGCAGGACATCTCCTTCGTGGCTTGCGAAGTCTCGTGTGGCCCAGTGATTTGAGCGTGTCTGCCATGCAGTAGATGTGCAACAAACGGGCGTAGAGAAGGCGTTGAGAGGTGATTGGGTGGGAGCCAGGGCGGCGGGCTTTGCGTGCAAAACATCGGCGAACTTTGTTGGCCGCTCAAAGCTCCGGGGAAATCATGTCCGTTGGGAGGCCTCCCGGCTTTTTGTGCGACGTGCAACAGAAGATTGCAGCTGCGCGTTGGTGGGATATTGATGTCTTGGAAGAGGGACGTGATTTGGCGGAAAGAGGTGGTGTTGGGGCCGAGTTTTCGACGGATGCTAGCAGATCACGTGCAGAGCATGTGCTCCTCTCCTATTCGAAGTGAGGATTGAGTTCAGAAAAGATAGGACAAACCTGTTTTCTAAAGAGGAACTCATGCGAAGGGTCAGTGCGAAAAGGATGAAGAACAGTAGGTAGGGAAGGAGAGTCACATCACGTGATATCGCTGCTCAGGGCGTGGCCACGGCTACTTAGATCTTTTGGCTTGCTTTAACAATTGTTGGCTGTATTTCAACTACCATGCGAGATCCAGAGAGTGCAGCTTGAATACATTCTTCTTCCGCTCCTCCATCTTCAGATAAGTCATGGCCCCCTTCCTCTGCTCCATATTGCATTGTTTTGATACCCCTGATCCTCGCTTCTTCAAGGATATACATCCCCACAGCGTCAGGTTCCTCAACTGCGATATGCAACTCAATGAGTCTTGCCCTCAGTGCACTATCCATGGTGCCCTCTCTCAGCTCTCTGCGTCTCAGTATGCGTATCGCGTTTCTTCTCACGGAGCGATGCTGGCACTTCATCGCGCTGACATAAACGGAGACGATTAACGAGCCCTAGAATGAGTATGTTGAGGATTCCTGCGTCTTCAATAATGATACTGCCAAGTCAATGACTTCGTCGAAGTCGGTGACGTGGGCGTCGTAGACTGTCTTGCCTTGGAATGGTGCGCTGCCACACAAGTATAAATTGACTTGAAGCGAAGCTGCAACGCAAGTGCACCTACGTAGTCGAGGTTAACCTCAGTGTACTCTCTAAAGAAGACCTGCAATATTTTGTTCCATTGCCGGAACGCTGGAAGATAACTCTGTCTTTCTTCGGCGAAGGAGTATTCCTGCATGGGTTTGCATCAGGCGCTCGATATTCCACCTCCTTTGACCGTGAACCCCAAGCGTAAGCGTCCGCAATCCAATGAGAAAACACTCAAAGCAATACCTCGAACTGCGTCTTTGCTTCCCACAAGGTCGTGAAGCTGTTGGCTAGCTGGTGGTAAAGGGGGGTATTGTTGGTATCAGCTCTTCGTTGATGAACCTGATGCTCTCATTGCCAAGGCGGCAGAATGCGACGAGGAATTACTTGTCGGCAGATAGTTCGGGATGGGGCATTGTCTTCTGCCATTCCCGGACAAGCTTGAGACCGACCCGGACTTGTCCAAGGCCTGGCTTCCAGCTTTCGAAACATATTGTCAGCAGGCAGAGGATAAGTGCCAGCGAATATCCTGAGTTCCAAGAGCAAGGAACGTCTCCATATGCTTGATTGCTTTGGAGTACTGACGAAGAGCAACTCGTGGTGCGACTTTTGAGCCGTGTCTTTGGTGAGATCTAGAGCTCCTATGGCGATGCCTACCAAGCATTCCCGTCACCTCTCCCATTTTGATCTCCGAAGCCGTGAGTTATTCCCTGTTGGGCCAAGGTTTGATTAGCTCTGGTTCTCCCACATCAATGAGGTTGGGCTGGTTACTTCCAAACGGGGCGTCATCTACCAGCCGTAGCTTGCGTAGCCTATAAATAAACCTTTACAACGCCATTCGCGCCCAACTTAGCCTAGCTGGCTCGCCAAAATACCCCTAAACCACCGAACCTCCGGGAATCCGGGGTAACCATGATCCACGAAATTTCGGGGTTGGAGAAATGCCTACAACACGTCTTTAGTTTCAGTATGGCCGATAGACTCGCTCGGCTTCAATAACCCGCGCTTCTTACAATTCGAAATTTCATCTCGAGCCGGAAGAACACTTCACCAAATTAAGACGCGCGACCACCCCTCTCTCGCTATGCCGTCCTCATTCCCGCGACCTCTCACCCGATGCGCCACGAGAGTGATAAAAACGGCCAAGTTCAGTAAGTCATCTTACTCGACCCAGAGCGTTCATTCGCAGGCACTGGGGTACAGCAATGGCACAGCTCGTGGCATCCTAGCAATTCACCTTGCGAAGATCAGCTAGTCGCTGCGCGAGTGTATCTCCCTCAATCGTTGGACGAAGGGAGCAGGCTTGGACGTCCTGGGGTGTTCTCGATAGACGCGTTGGTGAAGCAACGCCTGCAGTTCTTCCAGAAGCACTCACCCCATACATAGCTCATGCTCTCTCCCAGCTATTTCGATCTACGATCCAAGCAGTGACTTGCCACGAGTAGCGTGAGTAGGAGACTGTCGCGGACTCACGGCGTACTTGGCAGCATGCGGCGACCCTTTAACGAACGAATTCATCACAACCCCCCTCTCAATCGACCAGATTAGCTTCGACAAGTCCGAGATAGCCAAGGTCCAAGCCGAGCACCCCGGCAAAGAGAGCGTAGTGAACGAGAAAAATGGACGTACGCTTGGTATGGTGCCTTCAAGAAGCTTTGGAGACAGAATGTGGAAATGGCCAAAAGAAGTAGGGAAGGAGCTTTATGCACTTTTGATCACTCAAACCGAGAGATGAGAAGGTGTGTTTGACCCCACCTTACCTAACTACGGAGCTTATCATTACTACAATAAGGTTAAGAGGAGGGACGTGTTTATAATTCTCGCGACTGATGGGCTATGAGATTGTATATCCGGTGAGCACTCTGTACAATTGGTAGAGATGTGGTTACAGGCGTAGAAGGAGGGGAGTCTCAATGGGATGCCAAAAGGCAGAGAGGAAAAAGAAAGGCTATCGAAGATAATTCCGAAAGATGACAGACGGGTCACGGAAGAAGATTTTGTTGTGCTGGATGAGAATTGCACGACTCATTCGGTGGGAAACGCACTTCTCTGTGGCGATGAGGAGGTGCTTTGTGCCATTGTCAGTGCGGCGTCTTTGTTCTCCGGGAATGCGAGGGATGATATGACCGTTCAGGTCAACTTCTTTGACGACAAATGAATGCGGATGTTTTCCTAACCTTGCCGCAGTTTTTTCAGGGAGGGTATCCAAGAATAAGGATTCATAACCGCCTCCATTTCGTGCTTTTTGTAGAGCGCATTTTGACTTCCCTATTGTCTTCCGGAGCTTGGATGAGTTCTGCTCCGACCCATCTCCAAGTTGCCTATCCAAATCTCAAACCAAGTTTCGCGGTTTGTGTTGTCCTACCTCATTTTTCCTCCTCTCTAGCCCTCGCCAACACCGTAGTACTATACCATCTGGCGAAATCTCGCTTCCTTTGGCTTTATCGTAGTTTCGTCGTTATCTATGGGAGGAGACATGTCGAATCCTGCTAATGTCAAGAAAAGGCAAAGCTGTGAATTCGAGCGGGTTTACACTACTTTTCAAAGTTATCCTTTGTTCACGAATCCCTCCTCCAAAAAAAAACTCCGAGAGATTGGTCCCGGATCGCCTAGCTAGAGTTGCAACTTCCAATGATTCCCGCGGGGCAGAGACTGCATGTGAATGGCTAAGTTGCAGTTGTTTCTGCAACAATGTTGGGGCAAATATGCTCTCGCAAGTCCGGACCTCAGTTCTAGGAATTGTCCGTGATCTCTAAGGAGACGTGGATGGTTGACCCGCAAGCCCATTGCCTTTGAGGATAAGTCTGGAGGAGTTTGTCTTCGTTCGGGAATCTAGATCAAATGGCAGCATTGCAGATGGCTACTATTTTTGGTTTGATAAATGCTGGAATGCCTCTAGCTGTATGTGTGAGGTCGAGGAATGAAGACAAGGGAATCTCGGCAAGAATTTTGGTGAGGAGGTCCGAAGCAGGCTCGGCAAAATTACCTAAATTTCCGGTACAGCGGTATGCGAAACAAGCTTTAATTCCGATTTTTTACCGAACACCAAAACCCGCGTCGGGCGCGCAATCGCGATTCCACCACCCTTTGGCCACGACACCAAATATTAACTAAACTATAAGAGCTCTTAGAATATTAAAGCTTAATATATTACGATTAATTTGAGCCTAATAGCTTTATTTTTAAATAAGTAATAGTAGAGCTATTAAAGAAAGTAATTTTGCCTCATTTTCAAGGCTATAAGAACCCCGCCCCCTCGATTTTCTTAGTCAGAGGTACAAAAACCGCTATTTTTACTAATAACTTTATACTTATTAATCTAGGCTATAAGCTATATACCTTAAATTAATTAATACCTAGTAGATTTTGATATCTAAAGAGGATTTGTATTTTAAATTATTTTTGGGAATATAATTAGTATTTTTAGTAAAAATCACACAAAAATATATAGGAAAATCGCCCTTTTCTTAATAACTTTTTACTAACTTATTTAAGAAAAGAGCTATATAGCTTAAATTAATTATATTATATCTAATATTAATATTTAGAAAGGGTTTATGATTTGAATTATTTTTGGGAGTATAGTCGGTGAGTTTAGTAGAATTTAATAGAAATCTATCGATTCGCCACACCACGTGTAGTAGTAGACGACCACCGGGCTTAGGCACTAATACTATTAGAAATCTATAGATACCTAAGCTATCTATCATTCGATTAACTTACTTCTTGATCATGAGTTGTGGTTGTGGAGTAAATCGTGATTCAGTAATAATGGTTCATGTGGACGCGGCTCCCGACGCGGGTTTTTGGTGTTCGCTAAAAAATCGGAATTAAAGCTTGTTTCGCATATCGCTGTATCAATACGTATCGATGCCAGAATCGTAAGGTATCGATAGTATCGATAGTAGCATCGATTCCCAGAACCTAATTTTCCCCTTTAATTACAATTAACTTTAGAACTACTTCTCTTATAAGAAAACTTTTAGTAGCGCAAATATTCTCCTTAATTTAGGCTTTCTATCTAGCTACTTATCTTATACTTTAGGCTAAAACTAATCTCAATACGGCTATTTTAAGTAAAAATGAGCTTTTGAGATTTTCGTGAGGCTCGCTTATATATTTAGTGCCTTGATAAGAAATACGAATACGGGGCTTAATTCTCCGAATACGAGAGGTATCTTAAATTTAAGATATTATTAAATTTTATTAATAATAGTAAATAAAATTTTAATAAAAAGACTAGAAATAAAAGGAATTACATATTCTTATATTCTTATATAAATAAAATAATAAAATAAAGAGATAATTTTTAGGGGTAAGAATCGATAAGGTATTAATACGTATCGATTCTTACGATACCTGAAAAATACCTAATACTATCGATAGTAGTATCGATGCCTCAGGTATTTTTGCCGAGCCTGGTCCGAAGGGAGATAAATAAGGTAATCGCGGCCGGAGGACATCATATTAATTAGTCTCGAGATCGCGGTGTGTAATCGGTGCGCACAGGCTGCAGAGAGTTAATTCGGGTTAGCTGCAGTGTTGGTGGGGAATATTAGGAATAAGTGGTGGATGAGGTTGATGCCGTACACGAAAGTGAGGGGACACAGACAGTGTGTCAAATAATTTAATTAATTATAATTATTAGCCGGTAATCAAATTAAATTAAGTCAGAATCGTAGTAATCAAATTATAATTAATTATTTACTTGATTTAATTAAATATAATTAATTATTTGGTCACGTGGTATTACACGTGACTATAAAGATAAGCACAAGGGTTATAGCACTGAAATAAAGTTTAATCTAGCCTAATTTAGATGCTACCTTACTATGATTAGCTTAATAGCTAGTATACTACCTTTACTCGCTTTACTTAGCTTTATAAATAAGTACTATAGTAGGGGTTTCGGCTCTCCTACTCACGTGGTACGGTCATGTGATATCTAGAGCAAATAGTTCACATATGTAAATTACCTTACTCTTCTTCTCTCTTCTTAGGAAATTAACTCACCTTTACTCTCTTATACTTTAATTATATATCATGTAAAGAAAAAGAAGAGAATTTGATATATATGTAACTTTATATAACTTTCACGTGATAATTAAAAATAATTAAATATATTTAATTATAATTAGTCTAATAATTAATTTTTTCTTAGGAAGTCGATAATCAAATTATAATTAATTAGAAAATTAATTTAATTAAATATAATTAATTACCTTAATTATTTTTTTGACACACTGGACACAGAGTCAGGACTGTCAAAATTGGAGTTCAGGTTATGGATAAGTAAGTAGTTTTATTCAGATTGAGAGAACGACTTGGGATCGATGTATAATAGAAAGCAAGACGGTTGCCTGATGCTAGTAGCCAGGAATTGTGAAATTTGTGAGATAAGAGAAAGAACGGGATGGGTTGCATGACAATCAAGCTTCCAATTATTTCAGAAATATCTCACCCTTGGGGAATTGAAAGTGAGCTAGTACACGTTTCGATTTCTCAGAATCGAGAGCCTCCGAGGGTCTGTTGCTAACTCAATGTGAATTGCTCCTAGGTTAAGCGAGCTCTGGCTTGTTCCTAAAAACAACCTCCGATTCACTGTTCTCGCGACAACAAGCTTTTCCCGCACTCCACATCGCCCGAAACTTCACAGCGTCTTTCTTTCGTCTTATCCTTACTTCCTCAATCTTATGACGGAACGCCGTGATACCAAACCATCTCCCTTAGCCAAACCCAGCAAGGATAGTCTTGTCCGCCGTAAACAACCGGCGTCTCTTTGTTTAGTTCATTCATGAACTTCTGAATAGCTGCCATCATATCCCCAATCACCTTTCCTTCGCTGTCGAACTGGAGAACCTGCTTTTCAAGAAAGAACAAGAAATGTGGGCCAGGCTCGTAAAGCTGAAGTTGTAGACCCGGAACCACCAACCCTGTGTCCTTTCTCGGCTTGCCACAGATGAGACCAGCAGTCGGAGTCAACCAGCCCTGAACATCCTTTGCTTCAAATTTCCAGGCTTCGAATGGAAAGCGTTCCAGGATAGTGAAGTTGCAGATTGTGGACGCGTGGGAGCGCATAAGCCGTCGGAGTTGAGGGTGTGTTTGGTAGAGATCGAGGAAGGACTTCATCGGAACGTGAGAGAGGATTCGGAGGAGGATTTTCGGTGGCATGTTGGTGAGATAGTCGATCTTTGCTACTGCTCTCTTTTTCTTTCGACCTCGGGTTCTCATGTCCATCGGGACACGTTTCCGCTTCCTGCCGTTCTTCTTGCCAGACATCTTGAGTATTTGGAGTTCG
Organism: Hyaloscypha finlandica; assembly: GCA_021399475.1. Taxonomy (NCBI): domain Eukaryota; kingdom Fungi; phylum Ascomycota; class Leotiomycetes; order Helotiales; family Hyaloscyphaceae; genus Hyaloscypha; species Hyaloscypha finlandica. The sequence goes on from JAJTUR010000137.1 coordinate 97,595, forward strand.
GTGTTGACCTGTTGAGAGGGGGAGTTGAGGGCAGCTTGTAAAAAGAACAAAGGATGATATAGGAAGGTTTGATGCGAAATTAAAGACGCGTTAGAGACGAACTTTGGATAGATTTAAAATCTGGATTTGAATTATCACCCGGGTCTCAGTCGTTCTAAACTCGTGTCTTGAAAATTCTGCGGGGTGAATTGGACTGGCTTTCGTCCCAAGATGTGGCATTATGTTGCAAAAGCGAGTGATTCCAGTCTTGGTCGACCACTTAAGTACAGGAACTCCAGTATTTGAATTCAAACTTAGAACAAGCATAGGGAGGCTGAACAAGTGAAAATAAGTTAGTTTCTTTGGACACAATTGAAACAACATATTGTTCATGGACTGTCTTCGATCGAAAACAGCCTAAGCAGAAGCGTACAAAAAGGTCACAAAATTCGACCTGCTCTTTCCTCCTACATTCCCCAACATTCAACAACCTATCTCCGACAGTAAACGCCATCAAGTCCTCATCCATCAACACAGCATCAACAAGGCCAACAAATGCCCGCAACGATGTCGACTCAACCTCGTGGCTATCTGACTTGCGACTATCTGACCAAACTTCCCACTGAAGTCTTGGTGCATATCGTCTCCTACTTCTCGATATCCGATTTCCTCGAACTCAGCCACATTTACCCCATCGTTCAAGATGTCCTCAGGAGCAACGCAGCTCAGATCTGCAACCTGGCCATTGAAAATGACCCAGAGCTCAAGAGCTTTGCGGACTCATCGGGAGTGCAAGCTACTAAGATCAATAAGTGGCTTGTCCCGAAGGATTTCCCCATCTTCCTCGAAAAGCGCCTGGCCCGAAGGATTCTTACCAAGAAGAACGTGCTGAAGAGGCTGGGTGTCCCGAGTGAACCCGAGGAGGGCGTGGCCCCTATAGACGGCCTCGGCCCGGAACAAATTGGCATGACATGGAACAAGACTGGCATGAAGATAAAGCTGGATGGACCGGGACCTCAATTCTTGTGCTTTTTGGAGTGGCGGCGACACGAGTCTGACACGCATCCGACGGATCCTCCTGGGGACTGGCCTCTTGATTATCCATATCTTTGTGGACTTTGGGCCATGCGCTTCTTGACATCTCACGAAGAGAACTCACTGGCAATCCGTGGTTTTGCTGACACCTTACGCAAGAAGTGGTTTCCCAAGGAGCTGCTTTGGTTCTACGGAATTGAGGCAGTTGAGAAGGACATGAGTCTTGACTCTTGAGCAGCCAGCTCCACCCAACCTTAACAAGCAGCCTGATGGTCGGCTCAGATGGAGTACATATGAGCATAATATACGGTAGAGACAAACCTGGGAGACAGTGCGCTTGATACGAGTAGATAGAGAGTGGATGATTAGGTTTTGTCTTTTGGGTATTCCCAAGTAGCCTGGTCAGAAACTTGTGAGCAAAAAAATATTTCCACTCTGGCCCCGAGACTTTTTATGATACAATTTTCGCGTGCAGTCTACATAATTCCTTGCAAAGATAATGTGCTTATGATAGACACTGAGATAGTAGTTCATTACCAGTGTCCACGCCGTGCAATTCAGCCCGGAACTTGACCCCCTCCCGCTCTTGGTGGCAGATCGATGCTCTCAGCAGTCTGAATCATCTTCCACCAGCCTCACACCCCGAACAATCTCTCGGATTCTCTTATCTTCCATTGTAATTACTTTCGCCTCTGTATCATCATTGTCCACAAACCTGAACAAGCCCTCTGCACATTCTCCTCAGAACTTCCCTGCTTTCTCTGTAAAGACTGAATCCGGTACAGCGTCATACAAAGCCCCAGCTTGCGTTATGATCATATTCAGTTCCCGTGGATCTGTGGGGGCGCCGAACAGTTCGGCCAAGTCGACATCATCTAGTCAATTTCCGTTATTGTTGTGCAGGAGATCGAGGATCTGGATTTTAGACAGATCAATTCTCCTAATTGGTAATCCTCAATCTAGGTGCTGCTCTTTTACAGAGCGTGCCATGCATAACCCAACCAACGGAGAAATTAACGTAGACATGTCGATCGCCGCAAAAGGTGTTAGGTTGGTCGGCAAATAATTGTCGTTGCGAGCAGGCACCACACTCGCTGGTGCAGCGTTTTGAGCACAAGGTATAATGTTTCATGGCCTCCCCGCGGGCTTACTTGCTCACGTTGAAAAGGGTTGGAACTCCAATTTACCCTTCGATTGCTCGTTCTTTCGGTGGTCTCTATTGGTCGCCAAGAGTTAGTGCAACAATATGAGAAATTTCGGAAGCATGGCCCAAAATCTTGATTCGCAGCTCCACGGGGAGTTTGGAGAAGAGGGCAAAGGCTTTCGTCGTTTGTTTAATGTTGCCTGTGCCGAGTTGAGGGAGAGTTGTCAGCTTTTTCGAGAAGAGGGACATTGTTCGTGGTGGGAGATTGACCATGTCCAATTAGGAGCGCTGCGAAAATATTTCAGAATCGGTCTTGCTTTCTGCTCTATTCTCGCTGTTTCTGTTGCATACAGAGCTCTTTTGTTGGTTCTATTACTGATTCAACGATTGACATCCTAGAATCGTTCATGGGCTCGTTTTGTGTACGTTGTCTGGCGAGAAGTTGAACGGCGACGAGGATATTGGGATGTGCGGGTCGCAGGAATCTAGACTATCGTAACTCAATCGGGAGACTTCGATGTCGAAGCAACTATTGCGCGATCATCGGTGAAGATTTCTCGCTGGGTCGAATATTTGGTCGTGGTTGTAGATTGAAGATTGTCTGGAGGATGGAACTTGTCACCAACTCCATCGACCTGCACTTCATGCTTGCACACCTACGTTTCACGTGCAAGTGGTTCTAGGCTCCATCTCAGGCGTCTTTGATCCCGGCGAAGTTCATTCCAGGACTGAATGTATGACCCCGACTTGATGCAGTAATACAGATGTATTCTACGCTAGGTATCGGACATGCTTGGGAACCCGCGCAATGATGCTCAGGGAACTTGGAGGTGTAGTCGGCCCCCGATTTGGGGGTTTGGGTGTTACTGTACAAGGTCTGAGTACGCCGGGAACACATTTGGATGCTACAGTGTATGCGGTTGCTGAAGAGGAGAGCTACATTTAGAACGATAACGGAGAGGAGACTGATGCTGAAAATGTTTAGCTGCGGATCTGATGATGAGTAGAATAAAAATTAAAATAAGCCCGGGGGCGCCAAGAGGAGGACAGAAGGGGCAATATTAGTCTAAATATCAACACCGAAAATACTCTGCGATGATTAGCAAGAGTTTAAAAGTAGATCTTATAGCAGACGTACTTTTAGAGACTGCGATACTTCGAAAGATAAACCACCTCCCTTCTGTGAGAAGCCACCTCCAGCTAGTTTAAGCTTGCGCTTCTGTCTCGACAGAACGTTACTCTGTCGTGCGGACGAGTTAGTTTAGAAATGAGGATATAGCCATAAAGACCGAGGAAGGTGGAACTTACGTCTTCTACAGTATTCCTCATAATATACCGCACAATGGTCACTTGTTCCTTTTGCCCTAATCTTAGTGCCCTCCCAATGGCTTGGAGTTCGATTGCCGGGTTCCATTGTGGCTCGAGAAGATAGATTCGGGAGGCTACTGCCAAGTTGAGTCTAAGTGTTTTCAATTGGGTTAGAAAATGTTAGATTTGGCGGTATTAAATAAAGAGCGGGAAAAGCCAAATGGAATATAGTTGTACTAACCCAACTGCTCCAGTGCCTAGTGTCATCAATAGTACATTCGCTCCCACGGGGGACCTAAACTTGGCAAGCTCCTTTCCGCGCTCGGAAAGAGGAAGGGAACCATCGATGCAGTAGAACGGTATGCTGTGACTGGCGAGAAGTTTGCCGACGAGCGTGAGGGTTTTCTTCCAAGAGGAGAAAACGATACTGTGATAATTATAGTCAGAAAATGTTCTGGGATGAAAATAGGGATATGTACTTTGTGCACATAAATAGATACCTTTTGTGTGCCTTCTGATTTCTAATGTCATCCAGAAATGCCAAGAGTTTAGAGGGGTACTGATTTTCCGACCTCGTTGGAGAAGTGTTCTGGTTAGGCCTCTGAAGCCGACTCAAGTCTTTAGCGCCAGCTGGGGATGGCGAGCTTGGGTTTTTAAATTCATAACTTCCAGGCAATAAAGCAGTTTCCTTGTTGTTGGATGCACAAGGGCATATTTGCTTGTTTGCTGTATGTTGGGGCAGACAACTTCGACATAGGAGATGGATGCAAGTTTTTATCCATATTCCGCCGTCCGTATTCGATTCATTGTTGATCGAATAAATAGGCCCCGTGCAATAAATGCAATTGGCTTGATCGTTTTGCTGAAGATAACTTAAAGCCTCATCTAAATCAGAGGGCAGCCCAGTCGGCCCTGTCTCAATGTTGCGCGTTGAACCGCCATTGTTACAGAATAATCGAAGCTTTAGTAATGACTCCAACATTGTTGAATTGAGTCTCGATCTTTTCTGTCCACTGACCGCCATATCGATTGCTCTTTTGCACCCGAGGACTATTTCGTCGTATTCAGCTTGTTCAGAAGGGGTGAGGTATAATCTGCGGATTTCGGGTATCGGTTCTGGCAAATTCAGTAGCGCTCTGGTCCTCCGAAGGCAGGTGGCTCCAAGAAGTATCCTTAAATTTGAGAAGCGATCCCTCGAATTAGACATCGATTGATTTGTGATATGCTTCCGAAACGTAGATGCATTCTCCAGAATTGGAACCTTCAGAAACGTTACTAGAGCACCAAGATCTTCGAGGCTATTTTGAATCGGCGTCCCGGTTAGACACCAGCGGTGGAGCGCTTCCAGGCTTGCAATTGCTTGAAATTGTTTTGTGGACCTATTTCTGACATCGTGACCTAGGTGGCATGTTAAATTCACAGTGGAAACTGAGTTGAGAACACAAGTGGTTGCTTACTTTCGTCCAAAACAATCCTGAACCATCTGACTTTCGCCAGGGCACTCCTCCCACGACAAAACTCTGATGCGACTGTTGCGTAAGTTGTGAGCACTATGTCGCTGGAATAAAGTTTGTGGGCATCTGATTCTCTTCCCTGACCGTGATGCTTATGAAAAGTGAGATCGCCTGGGTATGTATGCCTTTCGTCGATGTTAAGTTTAGTAAGGTTAACTTGTCATCCTAAAAAGAAATGACTTACTTGTGTATCTCGTCACACCAACTGTCTAGAAGTACTGATAGAATTGTAAGAATCTAACAAGAAGTAGTTCTTGCGGTGAAACTTCTAACTCACAAGAAGATGGAGCAACAATTAAGGTAGCCTTTGATGGCACCCTGGGCTGTTGACTAGAACCCAATTCTTTACTCTCAGTGAGAACAAAGTTCTCAGCACGGTCAAGAGACCCGGCAATGGTTGCCAACGCGACTAAGGTCTTGCCAAGTCCCATATCGTCTGCTAAGATGCCGCCCTTTGCTTCATCCGGCTGGGAGCGTTTTGCACCACTAAACACATGCTGGTAGCTGTCAGATTGGTCAGCAAATAATTCAGCAACAGTAAACTTTGGCAGTGTATACAATGGTTCATCTGAGTCACTGTCGTTGTAACGCCAAAGTCTTAAGGTAGCAGGGAGTTGGCCGGTCTCCCGTCGGAATATGAAATCAATGGCTTCCATCTGATGTCTGATAAGACGCAATTAAGTCAGTGTAGAGACACGGGTTAACCCTCGGGGGCTACTCACGACAGTAAAGGCCTTCTAATTCTCACATCTGCAGCTCTTTCTTTGAGAAAATCATGATGTGAAAGTGAGTCCAGTATGGACGAAACTTCTCGAGATGGATCTGCTAGCTCGTCTGGCGGTGCGCTCTGAATTGGAAACGAACTAGGCTCTTCGATGGTGATTATTGGCGTGTCGAGAGATTCGACATTTTCGAAGCCTGGTACTCGAAAATAATGAGGATTGTAGTACCCCACTCCATAGACTCCATAACGAGGCTGTTGCAAGAACGTGCCGAAAGTCGAAATTACTTTTCCTACTTCATCAGCAATCTCACGAGCTCCATATATGTTAATCTCCACCGTTATTATGGTGGAGTTGTTGTAATTCTGCCACAATTTGACGCATTCTTTGCCCTCCACATAGGCGTGAAGACGTACTTGCAGACTTTGCAAGACTGCTTGGAAGTCGCCGCACGTCTTCTTGTTTAAAACAGCAAACTTATTTCCGTAGCACTCCAAAGAATAGTAATCTCCGTCCGGAACAACTTGGAAATCACGAAACGGAGCATTTGCCTGTGCGAATGCATAGCCTTGAGGCAAGTTTGTGTTCTTCAATTGCGCCTTCACGTCGATCACCTCGAAGAATATCAGCAAGAACATCACATGGCTCTGTGGAGCGATCTTACACTGCCGAAGCAAACCTCTTGGTTTTCTTCGAACTCGAAACTCGTCTGCGCATCCATTTCGTAGACTATGGTGGGGAATGAATCGGACGATGGAGTCACGCGACTGTAAGAGTCCTGCTCGCAAGGGTTTTCCTGATTAATTCTGGCAAGGCCAGGATACGCGTTAACGGGGTCGAGATAGCTCTGGTCCCAGGCTGAATTGATATCCCATAGAAACTGCGAGGATATTGCTCCTGGTTCGGGATCGGCGCTGCCCTCGGACGGTTCAAAAGACGACGTTTCAAAAGGCCAGGGCCTTTTCAAAGAGCCAACCCGGCTTTCAACTCCGTCCATTGAGGCCGATCTGATGTGTTATTCTTGTTTTCGGAGCAAAGACGAATATGAAGCTCTAGATATGAAAGAAATCAAATGCCTTCGTGTGCAAAATTTTACGATCCACTGCAGCATGCGGTGGAACCTGGGCTGAGTGTGGCAGTGCCGTGTGTTGCCGAAGGTATGGAGGCTGAGCGGACCTACTTCGTTGGCGCTTGCCTTTGCGAGGCAGATTTATTTTGCGAACTCCACCGTGCCGTTCTCAACTTCTTCCACTTCACTTTCATACCACTTAGTACAATGGCCAGTAACCCGGGGATGGTAAGCGGTGGTAGCGGCACCGCTGGTGCTGTGAACGTGAATGCTACCGCCTTTGAACGAGTACTCGAGCAATTCAAGAAAGACTTGAAGAAGAAGGATAAAGACAACTTCCAGATGACGTCCCTTGAAACACTCAATCAGACGATTGGAGAGATACAAAAGCAACAACAGTCGGAGCGGCGGATGCAGAATATGACGCGTCTCAAAAGATTCATCGAGGCTATGGCTGAGTACGGGAAAGTGCTTGACACGTTCTGCAATAGTTCCCAGTTTGTGCCCTTCATTTGGGTAAGTTTACTTCACAGTTGAAAACATGTTATTGTGAAAGGAACATGGCTTCTAATCCTGTAACCGTAATGTTGGTCATTTCCACAGACCTATTACGTGGAGAGGAGGTTACGAAGCAATTTCTTTTCTTCCCAATTATTCGGTAAAATGAAGAGAACGGCTGATGCTGCCATAGGGCCCCATGAAGTTCCTATTACAGGTATGTGTTAAGAAGTAGAAAATAGAAACCTCGAACACTGTACAGTTGCTTACTACCCAAGGTGACAAGCGCTTTCTCTGAAGCATTCAACGAGCTTCTTGATGCCTACCAGCGTATTGGCGAAAATCTCCCACTTCTCTTACAGTACCAAAATCTGTTCCAGACCGATCCCAGAATTGGTAGAATCTTGGTTTTCATGTACGAAGACATCTTGGAGTTCCACCGACGGGCATTAAATTATTTTCAGAAGCCAAGTAGGTCTTCTATTGGGCCTTCTTTGAGTTAAAAATGTTGTTACTTACAAGACTAGTGTGGAAGAAACTCTATCACGCGACTTGGAAAACATTCAAAGCCCGCTTTTCGGGTCTAATCGAAAGCATGTCTCAACACCGTTCGTTGATTGAGAGACAAGCACAGTTATCAGAGATAGAGGAGGCTAGAAAGGAACGAGAGATAAATGAGGCAAATTTCCAGGCCATGTTCGAAGCTCAAGATCATTTTCGTCGCCAAGCTGTGAACAATTGGTTTCGCGCCCCAAGTGTTGAAAGCGATCAACACCACTTCTCTGGAATGCGAGCACAATATCCCCAGACAGGAAGATGGCTTCTTGAACTTGAGAACTTCAAACATTGGTTTGACCCACAGTTTCCTACCATTCCCCCACTGTTGTGGCTAAATGGCAAACCTGGTGCTGGTAAGTTTCCTGGTTATCTGTCAGGACCAGACCACTGAGCAATATTCAGGAAAGACCATCCTTGCATCTCTCGTAATCGAAGAAGTACAGAAGCTGAACCCTCGGCCCACAGTCTTGTTCTTTTACTGTAAAGACGGGGATTGTCAGCGCGATAATTTTGTCTCTATTGCTCGTGGTCTTCTAGCGCAGCTTCTCAAACAAAACAAGGAAATGCTCCCTTACCTCTTTGAAGAAGCCTCAAATAGCTCTGACTCTGTTTTAACAAACCCAGCAACTTCGAAAGAGCCCCTAGATATGGGGATCAGAGATTGCAAGAGTGTATACATTATTCTCGATGCGATAGACGAGTGCTCGAGAGACGAACGAAAATCTATCACTTCCTGGTTCAGGAATCTTATAGAAGAGTTGCCGCCATCGAATGCGGAAGCTGTTCGTTGTCTTTTTGTCAGCCAAGACGATGGGGCTGCTCGAAAAGACTTCGCTGGCCTTTCTACCATTGCGATCAGTGCTCGGGACAACAAGAATGACATCAAGGAATACAGCACCATCTGGGCCGAAAGAATCAAGGAAAAGTTCGGAATTTCGGATCATATGAGTAGTAATATTGCTCTCAATGTCCTGAATACTTCAGATGGTATAACTTCGCCTGTAGCACTTGGATTTTTTCTTCTTCTTTCTCTTTCTCTAATTGCTAACTATGTCCTAGGCATGTTCCTGCTTGCGAAGCTAATATGCGATAACCTTCTCCAGCAAACATCAATCGAAGGTCTTGAGGAGGAGTTGGAACCTGATAAGTTTCCAAAAGAGGTTAACGAAGCGTAATGTCCCTGCGTAAATCTGATTGCTCCATGCTGACGGCCAAGAAGATATTCTCGGATCTTAGCTCGTATCTTCAGACACGCCTCAGCTGCACAGAACAAGGATACCATGATGCTACTCAGCTGGTTAGTATGCGCTAAACGTCCGTTCAAGTGGCACGAGATCCAAGGAGCGAAATGCATCAACTTGGACGAACAGTGTATAGAATGGGATCGGCGACGATTCCGCGACGATGCGAAAGACTTGTGCGGCTCACTGGTTGAAGTGAGGTCTGACAAGACCGTGGAACTCGTTCACTTGACAGCAAAGTAGTGAGTACATCCTCTGCATTCGAAATACTTTACTCACGCTGTTCTCAACAACAGCTTTTTGGTCGAGGAAAAACACGTTCCAATACCTATTGATGAGATTAAACTGGCAACTTTATGCATCGACTACTTGAATTTGCCCGGCTTCTGCACTCAAAATATCGAGGAATTAATTCTCGAGGGATACTACGCCTTCATGGATTACGCAATCGCCTTCTGGCTCCGTCATCTCGAAGCCGGGACCATAAAAAGCGAAGAAGCAGACGACGAGGGTGCGGGTGCTGGAAACGAAACATGGACGATGTTCATGGAATCTCTTGAAATATTCTTAGATAAGCACTGGGCATCTCCAAAATCCCCTCTCTTCGTCTCAAAGAGGAACAGCGACAGATTGCAGCGATTCAGAGAATCTTCGTTTTACGATACACTTGAACAAGCAGTAGTATCGACAAGAAAGCAGCTGACTTTCTACGGCAAGATGAAGAAGGAGGAGATAGCGCTGGACCTTGGGGAAATCCTCCTGATGATACGGCCTCTTCTCGAGGCAGCTTATGCACAACCAAAGGACGACAGTGCAAAAGACCGGTTTGAACAAATGTACGGCTCGAATCTATACAAATGCTCCAGATTCAGCTGCAATTACTTTCACAATGGATTCTCAACTAGAGACGAGCGCGAGCAGCACTTACAGAAGCACGACCGACCATTCCGATGCACAGTTGAAGGTTGTCCTACTGTTATCTTTGGACTAGCAACCGAGAGCGAACTTGGGAAGCATATGAAAGACACGCATGGCACACTCGCAGACCAAGAAGGAGAATTCCCTACAAAAAGTGATTTAGTTCCCCCCCCCCAAGATTGGAAACTCGTGTCCGAGGGTCAACGCCACCCGTACCCAAAAAACGAGAGAAGAAGGTCTTCAGTTGCCCTGACTGCTCTAAAGTGTTCACAAGGAAATTCAATCTCGATTCGCATCTAGCCACTCACGAACCTGAACGACCTTTTCATTGCTGCAATTGCGACAAACATTTCGCGAGACGGAATGATTGCATTCGCCATGAAAACTCCCATACAGGAGAACGATATACCTGTGAGGGATGCGGAAAGGAATTTACTCGCGCCGACAGTCTGAGAAACCACCATAATAAGTCCAAAGCTGGCCAGCGATGTAGAATGCCACCTATTTCAGATAACGGCCTGGAGCAGGAGAATGCTGAAGCCCCAGAAGAGAATTGAACAAACAGCCCAACATTTGAGGGAAAAGGCTCAGACGAGGGACTCAAAAGCATTTCTTGATATTCACCGGGTGCAAGACAAAGACTGCCTCGCCGCCTGGTCGAGAAGAAAACAGGCTATGAATGCAAAACTACTCGGTAATGACGCCGAGCCTCGAAGCCGTAGTGTTAGAGGTGGAGATCCGCCTACTCTGGATCCACGATTAATCATAAACTACACATCATTGGCGCCTAACGGCTCAGCTTCGGATGCCCTCCGGCAAATACAATCGAAATCTAAATACTGTAGGGGGAAATTTAATCTTCTCTTGATTGGAAAGAAACCTACAATATTGGTGCCCAATGAAGGTACCCAACACCTCGAAGCAAAAATGTAATTGGGCGGATATTTCACCTTGTCCCGAACAGTGCAAGGCAACCCTCCTCAATACTTTGCCGGAAGGCTCTCCGCAACTGCGCTGCCTTGCCATTCTTCACACCTTATGAGTATTCCTTGAGAGCATGTCACAAAGGCACTTGCCTGCAGAGATCAATTATGCCGAGGTAGAAAATACGCAGACCGTCTTCCATTCCCCGGCAAGATGGAAATAACATGGTAAGCGGAAAGAGCAAGCACCGAGGCAATGCCTCATCAGTAGTTGATTAAATCGGGGAGGAACTGGGAAACGGCTCAGCTGGTCCAAGGAGGAATTGCGAAGTTCGAAAATGAAAAATAAATGCCCGGCAATCTACACTCCTGTTTATTAGATCGTATCGAGCATGCGTTGAACCCGCCCAGCTGCGTTTAGCTGGTAGTAACGGCTCAGCTTCTTTGTTTGAGTCGGGCGAAGTTCGAAAATGAAAAATGAATGCCAGGTGATCTACACTCCTGTTCATTGGATCGCATCGAGCATGCGTTGAACCCGCCTAACTACGTTTAGCTAGTAGTAACGGCTCAGCTTCTTTGTTTGAGTCGGGCGAAGTTCGAAAATGAAAAATGAATGCCAGGTGATCTACACTCCTGTTCATTGGATCGCATCGAGCATGCGTTGAACCCGCCTAACTACGTTTAGCTAGTAGTAACGGCTCAGCTTCTTTGTTTGAGTCGGGCGAAGTTCGAAAATGAAAAATGAATACCAGGTGATCTATACTCCTGTTCATTGGATGGCATCGAGCATGCGTTGAACCCGCCCAACTGTGTTTAGCTGGTAGTAACGGCTCAGCTTCGTTGCTTAAGTCGGGCGAAGTTCGAAAATGAAAAATGAATGCCCGGCAATCTACACTCCTATTCATTGGATCGCATCGAGCATACGTTGAACCCGCCCAACTACGTTTAGCTGGTAGTAACGGCTCAGCTTCTTTCTTTGAGTCGGGCGAAGTTCGAAAATGAAAAATGAATGCCAGGTGATCTACACCCTTGTTTATTGGATCGTTTACGTTGAGTATGTGCGCAGCCCGACTCCTGTGCCATCAATGACGGCTTAGCGGGGCGCTGCCAGGCATACTCTGTGAGAAATTTGCCCTCTTGGCATGCACAATTTGCAAAAGCGAATCAAACTTCGAGGCCGGGAAGTTGGTGCCTATTTCTGACTTTGTGGTTGGTTCTCTTGTACGCGGGCTGCATTTTCAGCTGACGGCTCGGCTCACGAGTATTCGGAGTGGTTCCTCAACTTCATCCCAAAGGGAGGAATTGTTGAGAAGTATTGGCTGCTGCGGACATAACGGCTCAGCGGTGTGGCAGTAGGAGGCAGAAGTTGAAAACTAAAAACTGGGTGCTGGTCCTCAGGTGCTTCTGTCATTGGGTCGCTAGGTCAAAAGCGGCAGAGCTGTTCACAGAGCTCCCTTCCGTTTGAAACTGACCTGGGGTGATGATGCAAAAATTCATCCGCTATTGGCTCGAGGGTTTAATAACGGCTCAGCAACAGATCGTCCATCACGACTGCAATGGAAACCTAAAATCTGGTGGTGGTGTTTGGATGGCTTTCTCATTGGGCCGTTTGTCAAAGGCGTGGGGGCTATGAATAGTGAGGCTTCGTCAATGGCGAACTTTGGCAACAGGCTTTCGGGTCACTCGAAAATGTTACTCCGTTTTCATCGTTGAAGGTTTTCCAATGTCCTCCGAACATCATCCCTCAGGGCTTTTACAAGATTGACACCTGAAGCTCCCCACCTTGACTAGTTTCCCCTTTGAAGACTCTCAAGCGGGGGCTGGCACGGCAGGTTGTTCTCACGATTCGGTCCGGGCTTGGCAATGATTGGCGATATCGCCAATCAACAATGTGTTGATAATCCTCTATACATCATGTACCTGTCGACGGCGCCATATATTTTGAGACGGCATATTGATCGATTTTACTAAAGTCACGACACGTTTGCAATGCGCCATAACCAACCCGCCTTGCCCCAGTCTCTGGATCAATCAAATATGAAACAGGGGTGAGATCTGAGAAGCACTGGAGAACATGCCGTAGATAATCTATGCAATGATCTATACGACCTTGATCAGCCAAATGTTGCCATTATCAATTTAAATACCGACCCCATGCCAGGCGTAGAAATACTGTCAATAATAACATTAAACACTTACCAATATGAACCCTCCCTAACCCTTCGTTGGAATAATAATCCAGATCTAGTCCTTTTCTCAGTAGATTGAGACAATGCAAGCCATGATAGACACCCAGAGTGGATCTCCATCTTCGGTTCTTCTCCTGCATCGTCTTTCCTTTTAACACGCCTATCTCATCATCGTCGAGTACCATCTCGTTCCCTGGAAGGAGTTGTCCCCACGCTTGGTCGATATCCGGTCCAGGCAGCCCAACGTATAGAGAAGGGGTTCCTTCGATTGTTCCATTCGGATACAAAGTTAAGCCTGTATCAGGACGTTGAACTCGAGTAGTTATGTGGGGTAATATAAGAGCAAAATCCGTGCTGAATCCTCTCTCAAAGCCTCCATGACGGCCGAATTGCGTATCTCTTCGAGTAACCAAAAGCGTGTAAATAAGGGTGGCAGCTGCGAAAGAAGCGAAGACGAGAGTTGTGATTTTCCATATCCATTGACTGCGTCAGGGATCCCCCACTTCTGTTCCGTCGTTGTGAGCAAAGAAGCGATCTCCTCATTAGTGCCTCCATCTTCTTTCCAAAGTTTCATCGACGGACTCTGTGGCTCGTCATTAAGATCTTTCGCTATCATGTCGTAAATCTTGTTGGAGCTCGAAGCGAAATCAGGACACCTAACACATTGGTCAAAGTCCAGACGCAATTCAGAGGTAGTGTAGGAGAGAACCATTACACGCACGCGAGGCGAGAGAGATATTAGAAGGGGAAGGGGAAGGCAGGGTGGAGGAATCACTAGGTTTAGACATTTGGAATATTGCGGAAGGGTCGGCCAGCATGGGTGCTGACTCTCAACTAGGGTTGAAGATTCCGTCTGACTGTATCCCCTGGTCTGGCCTACGATGGTACAGCTGGTATGTTTTGGCCCCTGTCGACAGGGGGGGGGGGTGCAACTTCAACACCACGTAACTCTTATAGTTTTGGACGAAAAATAATTATAAAAACAGGTATATGCTCCTTAAGACCAGGTGAATATAAGAATACATGTTTCCCAGAAATTTTGGATTGTTGTGGTGGCATTACTAGGAAGAGCTGCGACCCCTGCAAAAAACAGGGACCAAAACATACCAGCTGTACCATCGTATGTTAGTAGGGATCTCTCCTCCAGTAAACACCTCAGTTTTATGTTTTTTTTGCTCCGTAACAGTCAGAATTTGGAATGGGTTTTCATAATATTGTGCACTTCATTTAAGAGCAAATCAGAAGAGAAGAGTGTATTCAGGGTAACGCTTACTAGCGTCGGCGGTGGCTGCCAGACGAGGGAATAGTCATATCACTAGCAAGGGTCTGAAATTTGAAATCCTACAACTCATGATGAATCAGTGCGGAGTTCTACGGATGTACTGTATGTGCTGACGTGAGATTGAGCAATAGGCGACGTGCCTCGACTGCCGGAAACAAAGCAGCTCCACTTTTGATGCAAACGTAGAGATCTCCTGATGAGTGATATAAACTTATTTACATATATCTTCAACCTTCCCTTTGATAGCTTTCAAACTACATCACGAAGTTATTCTCAAAATGTCCAAATTTCGTACCTCTGAACCATTTCTATACAAGTACTCACCCTTAACAGGCCGTCTGAATCGCGAGTCGTGGCAAAGAGGTGTTCAAACATTGTGGTTTTATGGCCTGGCATTTTTGCTGTCAATCTCCTTCGGCGCAGCCGGTGGGTATTTACTCGCACGCCATATACACGACAACGACGGAGTCGATACGAGGTTAACCAGTATTCTTCATAATGGTTAGTTTGTACCAATAACCTTTACCAAAGCTTCAAAGTAAAAGAGGTTTTGTAGCATCTTGTTATTTAAATAATGACTGACGTGGATCTTCCACAGTCCCGTGGGAAACTGTTATCTTTGAAGTGGATGAACGCTTTGTATCTGCGAATCCTGGTGATCCGAACGGTTCGATATGGGAGGAGTTACAACCAAGTATGTGAGCTTTTTCCTGATTCTTTAATATTCATTTCATACTACTTTGTTGAAAACGACAAGAGCTTATACGCATGATATCCCAGAGGGCCAGGGCTGGATTTCTGTCCCAGACTGGGAGGAACGAGGTTTGCCTCGTTCACCAGGCGATACATATCTAATCTCTATGTACCACCAAATACATTGCGTTGTGAGTTACCAATATCGACCATGAACTGCTCATACAGTCTCACATTATATCTAGGCAGCTCTCAAGAAGGACATGATGGCTCTCCACTTATTGCTAGATAGCGATGTAAACCCGGGAACAGTCCAGAAAGTTAGAAGCATGGTCTTCAAATCGTCTCATTCCGCACATTGCCTTGAATACTTACGTCAATACGTCATTTGTGGTGGTGATACCACTCTTGAGCCCTTTGTGCCAAACCTTGGAATTTCAGGGATCCCACACAGATGTCGTAATTCAGCCACTATCTTCGACTTTGCATTGGATCATCGACATACCAATGTCACTGGGATTTTGGGATAGGTAAGTAATGTCACGACGTGAATTGGCCTGAATTGTCAACTGATTGACCTAGCTATAATTGAGTCGGACTATATATCTACCCATAGGTGTTTTGTGTCGTCTGTGAGGTCTGTTCATATACTAGCTAGCTCTACACTTCTTTAAAACCTGGCAGCTGAAAAGTATGCCTACGGCCCGCCATCCGACGGAGGATTGTCTTTCAGGACACCATATGGAAATGGCGGGCCTAGTTAGAAATTATATTAGAGCTCAACTTTCTACATAATCCAAGACTTAGACTCACCAAGCTCGGGGTGGACCAACAGTCCGATCTGGTACAGGTTCACTTTTCTCTCCTTGGCCCATATATCAATCTTGTCCCAGCTCTTACAGACATGAGGCAGCGTATGTCCCATAGGCATAGGGTTGTTATCCTCCCAGTGCCATGTTGAGAGACCGATATCGCCGTGGCACTGGGCTGCCTGTCGTAAGTAGTTCAGACAGTGATCTGATCGAGGTCGAGCCTGCAATTAGCATAGTTCTTTGCCTGACCAGCATAGAGAATTCGCGGGAAAGAACGAGATTCTAGATCCAAGTGAAAGAGGTGACTTGCCAATGTGGTGGAGCCTTTCCGCGGCATCTGCTTCTGTTTCATTTGGATAGAAATGGTCCGCATACAAGGTCTGACGAATAAGTTTCTGCAATGATTGATGGTACTGTCAGATTATCTATTCATATAGTTCCTATTTGATGGCTGTGGGATATCACTCACTATGCAATGCAACTCGTGATATGCATTGACCAAGACCACGTAGCCGCCACGCTCGTCCTCTAACCCAACAGCGTTTTCCTTCCGACCAAGACGTTCGAGATCTTCTCCCGTAACCCGAACATCGATCCCTGCCTTGAGTCAGCTCTTTGTATCATGGCAATTCAGCTAGAGCAGTTATTCACCTTGCAACAAGTCATGCCAATTCTTCTCCCTTTCATGGCTCGGTGGTCCCATATACATGGGTATATCATCATTTGTAAAGTTACGGGTTTCGTATGAAACGACACTTTCGATCGGTGCTACGCTTTTGTTAGGCTTTGGCGGAAGCTGATTCTTAGGAAATCATACAGTAGACCAAGGAAGGAAGGCCATCTTTCGAAGGGCGTAGAAATATGAAGACCATCGATACTATGTTTAGTGCTAGAAAAGCACCGTGAAGCAACAGAGTTATCTTTGGATGGTCCCAGAACGTGTGCTTTGGATATATCGGCTGAGGACTCCCATCTTCAACTCCAAGTAAGCTTTTCTCCGAGCTTGAATCATCCTCGTATCTCGACGAGTTTTCGTCGGATTCAAGTTCTTGATACTTTGATACAGACATATTTGGTGGGAAAGCAAGTTCAGGCTCGTAGACAATGGACGAAATAGCAGCGAGAGGTTTATCAGACTAGATTTGCCAGCCAAAGCACAGGATTGAAGGTTAGAGGAGTTCAATGGGAAGGCGGACCATGGTGTCGGCACAGCGGCAATCCGGTCTTCCAAAAGAAGAAAAGTAGTAATCAAGGGTGACATCTTGCTAAAACAAATGCAGAACTCCATCGGTACAATGATCCCTGGTATTGAATGACTAGCCAAGTTTCAGTACTAGTTCTATCTAACCGGTCCCTGCACTTGGTGGGACTGTAAGCTTACTCCAATGAACTAGACTAGGGTTCTCCCACTGCTAAACGTTTGCCGATTGATCGGTAGAGTGTGTGTCTATCCCGAGCTAGGTGCAGCTAATCGTGCGTCAAGACTTGCACTAAAGCCCCTACCTACGTCCCTGCCGGTTTAGTGCGTATCAGCAATACGGTCATTTTTGTAATAACTTCCACAAAATCACAAAATTGAAAAATTGAAAGAAGCCAAAAATTGCGCGATTATCGGGCGTACCTCTATATGAACTTTTTTTTAAGATCTTGTATTACGTTGTGAAGTTATTAAAAATTCTAGATTTTTTTTGTTAGGGAAAAAAAGCGACCGTATCGCTGATTTTCAACCGTATTGCTGTACCGCACTAAACCTACAGAAGATACTTGTCAAAGTTATTCAATCACTTGAGCAGCAGCAAGGCTTTCGTTCGAAATATCTTGTTTAGGAGGGGGAAAATGCATTTCTTTTCCTTTAGACATGCTCAGCAATACCACAGCGTCGCAAATTCGGATGGAGAGGAACACGCACATCCTCAGCTAGAGAGCGAAGAGAAGCATGGTGCATCTCCATCACGACTCTGGAAGTTCTCAACATTTTCCCTCCTTTTCGCACTTCTAATTGTTACCCGGAAGTACGTAGCTTTGGTGCGCGGCGAATCGTACGCCAACGGATTTGCTACTGACTATGGTGCGTTCTTATTCTATAGTCGAATCCTTTACACCTTTCTTTCTTCTCGGGCTAACAGCACCAGGACCGCTCAAATCTCTCATCGAAGTTAAAAAGGTTGTTTTCGGAGGAACTTTAAGGTACACAGACTCGGGCCATCTGTATATGGATAAAGGCCCCGAGAACGTCGAGTATTTTGGTCCTCCATCGCCTGAAATTGATCAAGCCTGGAAGAATCTAATACAAAGTAAGAACCCTCTCCCTTTCAGCATTTCAACACTAAGATGGCTAGACGAATACTTGATGGAAATCAGCGAAGAAGAGTCAAAACTAATTGACGGCAAAATTGATAAGCATCCAGTAACGGGATATCGGATGATGTAAGTCTGCCATCCACAACACGACCAGTAGAGGATCTAACATTGCTACAAGACCTGACTTCATCCATAGTCTCCATTGTGTGGTAAGTCAATTATCATAGACTAGGAGCTTTCAATCATGCACTAATGATACGGACATATAGAACCACTTGAGGATGATCCTAGACAGCGAGTACTATTTCAAAGCCTCTTTGACTGATCTGAGAAGAATTGATAGGATACACATCCGTAAGGGCCCTTCTTCAGCCTGGATTCTGGTCTAAATTCTAATCCTGGTAGACCATTGTTTAAATCATATCCGACAGCTCATTCAGTGTAACGTGGATTTGACACCAGTGACCAGCATCTATATGCCCTCCGTCGACACCTTTGTAGGCAATTTCGAACAGACTCACACCTGTCGTGACATGAGCAAGGTCCAGAAATGGATTGCTAAGGAACGAGCTTCCCAGAATCATCATGATCACCATGATGACAGTGTCCATATGCCAGGTTCATCTGGTAAGGAGGTGCCGGGGGAAGGCTATGATCTCAATGGCGATGCGTTGATGCCTTGGAATTGGACTCAGTCGGAGTATGAGTAAGAGTTATTTGAGAGGGTTATTCTATGATCTGTATTTATCTCGCACAACCAAGCATCGCTGCTGTCTGTCATGACAGAGAATACCCTATATGATCTATCCCCTGTGGTGATACCTACTACAGAAACATATCTCCTCTTTGATAAATGACCTTTTACCTATTAGTGTGAACAGGCCGCCACAGTGAGATATAGTAGATCCAGTGTTATAAATGAAATAATAACTTTCGAGCCTCTTTGTCTCTCATGTGCGTATATAATAACTTGACACGCAAGATTTAGACATATGCATACATAATAACGCCCATAGATGTGCCGTGAAGTGCCTCGGTCTATTGTGAATATATTTACAGATTGACATGCACAAAGTCAAGTTGAAGACGAACCTTGCCCTAAGAGTGTAGCCAGATTGCTATCACTGAGTCCACAGATTGGATAAAACATCGTTGCACTAGTCATCATCTCCTGCATCTCATACTGGTCCTGGTGCATCAATTCATGAACGCAATGCTGAGTGTGCGAATACTTCAGTGACCACTCGTCCAACGGCATCTTCATCAACACCGCCCGTTCCATCTTTTCCCAAGCCCATAAGCAATGAATAAGATGAAACTCCCAAGTCGATATTAGGAATTCGTGCTCCCCCCGCTTTACCTCCTCTACATCGACTGGAGTGCCATCTACTGTCTCCCAGCGCAACGCCGTCTCGTGACGCTCTAAGAAGTCATTATAGAGCTCATCATCCCAGCATTCCAATGGATACCAGCCAAAACTGAAAACGTCAAAGTGACACCCATGGATACGGGCATCCGTGGAAGAGTTGCCGCAGTAGAGGCCGTGCATGCGCACCACGCTTGATGAGGATGCATGAGGCGGAGAGGAGTTTCTCCAGACAACAACTTGGAGAATAAGAATCTGAATACAGAGAAGTATGACGAGCAGCAGACTGATGCAAATCGCTCTGTGACTTCGGAGCAGAGTATTTTGGTCGGCGGCCGGTTTGCTCCCTTCCCCGAGAAGGAATTCTGAGCTTCCGTTATCGGTATCCATTCCTTGGGAAGCTTTCGGGAACAGTAGGAATGAGAAATTCGAAGGATCGTATGATTTTACTGAAATATGTCTTCAATGTCATGTCTATGATGAGGGTTTAGAATAGAGAACCTACTGATATGCTTTATCACAATATGAAATAAAATCCGCCTTGGCTTGTATATACAGCCACACAGAGTGAAGGACTTTTGGTAAAGCGAGGCACACGAAATTCGAGGGATATCGTGCGCCTCACACTATGCCTCTGCATATACGTATCTACCCCTTCGCCTGGTAATCACAGGACACGCTAGTGATGGGATTTTCTAAAGATGTGATTGGAGGAGTAGTGATAAGAATTGACTGAATTAGGGATATTTTGTTGTAAACAGAGCAGGAGCCAATAGGAGCATGTGGCGCCTCTAGCGTGACTTGTGGCTGCCAGACAAAGGGATAATGAATCTTATAGGCTGGATCGGTCAGGGATTAGAGTACTACACGCTAGTCCTCGGGTTCCAGACGAAGGGATAATGTGAACATTCTATCAGTGCTCCGGTAACCCCTTAGACCAGCTTATGAGAATTTCCTATTCTAACAATTGGATATACAGTAGTCATAAAGCCGACTTACAACGCGAATGAGCCGAATAGTCGAAGAGGCAATCGCGGCGCCAGCTTATGAGCGGTGTACATAGTACCGGGACGACTATTAGATCCCAAGTGCTCACTCAGATCCCAAGTGCTCACTAGGACCCAAGAGCTTACTCAGATACCAAGTGCTTACGCATACCAAGTGCTCACTCTAGGGGTGACAAAATATATATAATCCCTACCCTAATATGATATATTTATTTAAAAGCGTCTTGAGCCCAATATGCGCTATATTATGTGGGTCTAGTAGAGGTTTTGAATTAGGCTAATCACAGGGCTAGAAATCAATGCACGTGACACACACTTCTCCTACTTTACAGAACCATTCTTCCTATATATTAGTAAAATCACTACTAGAACCACCACTATTAGCACCACTATTAGTACTACTATACCGCCTCTAACTAATACTAATAGTGCCCACGGCGATAAGCTTACTACGGCTCAATTTACTTTTATTTATCCTACTTCTAAGTATAGATTTATAAAGAAGAAGGCCTAGTGCAAGTACTATATAATTACCCCTAAAGCTTAGAATATTACTACGAATTAGACCCCTTACTTAAAGGTTTGCGCAGGTTAGAAGAAGTATTAAGAGGATTACTATATTAATTTAGTATTAATAAAGAGATATTAGCCTTTAGTAGCTAGTTATTTTATAATTAAGGAGTCTATTATAGACGAGCTGTTTATACTCGCTATTTACACTTCTACCTATAGTTTCTCTTAATTCGAAACTCCTAAATAGAGAGCCTTCTACCTAAAAGTAGGCTTTAAAGCTCCGAATTATAAAGCCCTTACTAAGCCTCTCCTCTCCTCTTACTATAATAAAATCAAGGCTAAAGTATAGCTTATTATAGATATAGTATTATATATTTAAATTATTATTAATAGCTCTTTAAATATTAGTAAGATACGCGTCGAAAATACATTATTTCTAGTAAATAATATATTATATTATTAGAATTTAATTAGAATTAGTACTATAAAGGCTAGAGTAGATTAGATAATTAAGAACGTGATTAAGAATACGAAAGAGATTATAAGAGATTACTTCTATTAATAGACTACTTTTTCCTCTAATACTTATAATATATAAAAGAGAGTATAGTCTAATTTTATTAAAGAACTAGAAGTTTCTTATATCGTTTTTATACTATATAATTCTCATAGAATTTAACTAATCTTTAAAGATATACTCTTTCTAGGTAAAGACCTCTTCTATACCTAAATTATTACTATAACTAGTACTTTCTTTAAGAACTTCTCTAATAAGATTATTACTATATTCTCGAAATTAGACAAGTAATTAATATATTTACGAAAAGCTATAAAGAAGGATAGAGGAATCGTCGCCTTAATTATAACTATTTTAATATACTAGGGTATATAAGTATATTAAATAGCCTCTATTAATAAGTCGTCCGAAGCTTTAAAAGTATATACTAAACTTCTAGATAATAACCCTCGAGAACTAGTTATAATTAAGTCTATACTCTACTATAATAATAATAATTAATAAAAGAGTAAAGCACTAGAATAGCTTCTTGAGTCTATTTATATATACTAAAGGATATCCGAATTGAACTATTTAATACTTATAAAGGTATATTCTTATTAGATAGTAATTAACGCTTATTTTTAAAGACATTAGGTATAAGGGAGTAGGCTATAGTAAGAAGAGGTTAATAATTACTATATATGAACTAGTAAAGGCGAATAGAATACACAAATAAAGGCATAACTTTAACTTATTTACCTAGTAGTATATATACTCTTTTCTAGAGAACTATAGTATTATTCTTACGAATCTATTCGCTATATAAGTCGATGCTTTTATATTAGAAAGGCTTAGAATTAAGGGCTTCTATAAGTTCTTCTAATATAAGAAGAAGTAAAAGAACTTCTATTCTTTAAACCCTTATTAGACTCACTTTTCTAGTTAATCTATACCCTTCTAGGAGATCTCAGTAAGTTACTAAACTCCTAATTATCTATATACTAATTATAGTAAGCTACTAAGTCTCTAGAATTATCGAAACTAGTCCTTAATCTTTTATATATAATAGCTAATTTAGTTACTTCTAAATAAGCCTTCTCTACTATAAACTTCCTATAGTCGAAGCTATAAAATCGCATATTAATTAAGACTATAATAAGCCCTGTTTTATATATATTAATTATAGGTTAATACATATAATAATAAAGGAAATAGATAAGGAAGTAAAACTCCTAAAGGAATTAATAGTAGATTTATTACTAAATCAGAAGATGATTTAGTAGAGATCGAGGCTATTAAAGATGAGGAGGAGGAGGAGGGTTAGTAGGAAGATATTAATGCTTTCATTAACGAGATATTAGTATTAGAGGATATTAATATAGGTAGAAGTGAGGAATAAATTATATCTTCGGCCCTGAAAACTATACTATGTGACCTATTATTTGCGTTAAAAATCATAAATCAAGTATAAAATTGTATATATAATAAAGCTGAGCCTATTATATATAAATATCGCATCCCTAGCTCACTCAGATCCCAAGTGCTCACTCGGACCTAAGGGCTCACTCAGATACTAAGTGCTTACGCATACTAAGTGCTCACTCAGATCTCAAGTGCTCACTCGGACCTAAGGGCTTACGCATACCAAGTAACGTATACTATGAAGTGCGTACATGACTTACAGAATGTTATTTGATATCCAGGGTAAAGAGCAGATATACACACACCCTATCGCTCGGCCATTATAGCTAAGTTATATCATTGGTCAAATTTCCTTAAAGCGAGCTCAGATAAGCTAACAAGGTACGCGTGACTATTGACCCCGCTTGATACTGTATTACTTCATGCAATGAAGATAGCGTTCAACTCATAGATCGGTAGCATTGTTGCCCTTGAGTGGTTCTATGCATGGATACCATGAACCAGGTGACGGTGAAATAGGGAAGGACAGGAAAAAGTAGCTTACTTTAAATTTGGATATAACCCGCCCTTCTTCACTTCTAAAACCAGAAAACATTTCAACCAACTTTCAGATATCAGAAGGACATCTCATTGTTTATCATCTCCAAACTACTTTACAAGTTAGTATACCCTCTGCAATCATAGTGCTGCCAAGGCAGTCGCACTGATATTAATGTTAGTTTCAGTCATGCAGTTCACCATCTTCGCAATTCTAGCCATTGTCGGCATCGCCGTCGCTGCTCCAGCTCCAGTTGCGGCTGCTGTACCTGGTGCTAACTTGGTCTCCGACGAGACCCGTGGTGATGGAAGTGGTTCCATTAATTTCTGGGTCAAAAACCCTTAAAAGTCACATGAAATTAGTAAGTGTGATAACCTTGTTCAACGAAAGTCGCTAAATCTCTGGGACAAGTTCAGGCAGTTGCCCTGCGTACGGCTGTTTCATTGGGGTTTAGAGGAGGCGGTGGTTGTGAAGTGTGATTAAGGCTTGGTATATGGGGTACCTCATGAAAAATAGGATATTGGTGCTACGAGTTCTCTTACCTATGTACTTCGTCAACAATCACAATTGAACCGTATTGGTGAGCTTTAAACAGGCACATGTTGTAGATGACATTGACCCTCCACGTATGTAAGAACAGAAATATATGTGAATCATTAAATCCGTACAAAAGTAGAGGGAAATAAAATTTGTTCTGTATGTTGCGTTTAGAAAAGGTGGGTCTGATGCTAGGTTTACTTAATGGGAAATTATTCGGTAAAACCCCCGCTAGGTCTTACGTTTCGGCAGATATCTGAGTCTGACTAGTAGAGTCAGTCGAGAGTTTAGTGCTTACGCTACATCCATTCCTCTTCCGTCATTTAATTTAAGAGCGTAAATATGGCCACCTCCGTGTCACTCTGCCGGGTTACTTTGTGGAAGTCGAACGGGAATTCTTTATTAGTCTTAGCTCTGCTACCAACGAGGGCAGCCAAAGTCAGGTTTCTCCTCTCCTGATACCACTTCCAAAACAAACTTTTCTCACTCTCTGACAATATGTCTTCCACGAGCAATAAACCTGTCTATGACCCGGTCTACCAACATTCCGACATCGACTTCGAAGACCGGCTCCAGCAGCACGAGGAGAAGAAGCCATGGTTCTCCGTAAGCAAAGAGTATGTGAATTGGGGACTGCTGCTGTCAACAGTTGCTTTTGCAGTCCTTTCTCTGGTGCTTGAACTTGGAAATCCGCATTGTTCTTATAGTGGGGGGTTTGATATAGGAGCTTATACCGACTTAGGTGCTGAAATCTCTCAACTTATTTTGGCCCGAGGACAAAAGCAGTCGCTAACTAGGAACAGATATTGCGAGAGAAGCTATTAAGCAAGAAATAAGATCGTTTACCGGCACCTTAAAAGTTCATCAGGACGGTTCGATTGAGAGGATAATTGAAGGAACACAATACGTCGGGCCAGCGAGTCCGGAAGTTGACACTGCTTGGGATGAGTTGCTGATTGGTAAAGCAAAGATACACGTCTAAGATAAACCCCAACTAAAGAAATACGTAGCTCGAGAGATGGGACTCTATGAAAGCGAAGCCGGCGAGCTGGCGGAGTATACACTCAAAAACAGCAGAGGAAACTACATTATCAGGTGAGGTATCATGTGTTGGAACGTCTTGGAAAAGCTAATTTAGATTCTAGTCTACATGTTTCACACTCGCTTCATTGTGTGGTACGTATAGGCAACTATAAAAATGGGACCGTCCTAGAGATTAACAAACACACCAGAACATGCTTCGTCGCCACGTTGACTTTGAGTATTACTATGGAAATGGTAGCAGTATTCCCTCCTTTTATCGCCTCCACCTGGATCATTGCCTCGACCACTTGCGTCAGACCGTGGAATGCAGTTCCGATCTAACTCCGGTAACTTGGCAATGGGCTGATGGCCTAGGCCTGCCAACATCACAGACGGACCGTCCACACACATGTAGAAGCTATAAGCATATACGAGAGTGGGCAATGAATAAAAGGGTCCATTCACACATCAGTGGTGTGAAGAAGCCAAACGGCCGCAAGTAATAAGGAGAATGTTGATTGAGAACCCCTATTAGGCACAGCTCTCTACTTCGGTAATCCTTCCGCCAAACTTTGATCTTTGACACCTGTACTCTTGAATAGTCAGTTATCAATATATTCATAAATGTAAACCTACATACGTTTAACCTGGTAGGGAATCTGAATGTGAGGTAGACTATGTGAAGGGAACATTAAGGTTGAAGAACGCGCCCAATACACGGTCATTTTGATCCACAAAGATATAAATGAGTCTGGAGGGTTTCTCAAAATGTCTCTGTTGTAGACGGATTGTTGCAGTTCAGGCCGAGCTTAGCTCAGCTTACTAAGCAGCTCCCCTTTTACTTAGCTAGATCAGAGGCTCCCTTCTAGACTCCTAATTAGACAACCATTAATGCAATCACTGTCCCTTACTACTGTACAATACGGATTAAACTCACTACTGTACAATACGGATTAAACTCACTACTCTGAAAAATACCAAGAGTACATGCGTTTTTGTTAAAGAGTTCATATGTTACTATTCACTTGTCATAGGCTGATCTAGCTTGATAACATCTATAAGTTATTGAAGACACTACTTGGGACACATTCAAAACAATTCGGAGGTTTTTATTAAAATGTAGGACGATGTCCCAGGCTACTGTAACATGGCTTTCTGTACTCTAAATACACAAAATATCTAGTTCTGAGGGGAAATCCTATCTTTTCGAATCATCTTCCCATCCACTAAGAGTTCGAACAATTCTTCTCTCGAGAACAGCCTGCAATATACTTGGCCAATCGCGGCACATGTGAATATTTCCCCAGCCTGACACAGTCTGTGTGCCATCAGCAGTGTGAGGATGTTCCAAGGCTAGATCGCCATGGCACATAATTGCCTGTGATGGTGACTATATTAGCGAATAATTATAGTGCGATCAAAGTCATATATACCTGTCGAAGCAATTCCACACAATGATGCAGATGATGGTTATGAGGGCCAGGTGGGTCACCTCTCTCAAATCCAAGAATAGCATGCTTCACAGTCATCTAGAAACCATGAATCAAGATCTCAGCAAGTCAGGGAGGATTTATTTGGGAACACTTACAACACAATGTAGCTGGTGCATTACAGCAATACCGAAGCCTTCACTCGCTTCTGCCCATGACGCTGGGTCAGCAGCTACCTCCGTCATCCGCATTCCCATGCCTGCAATGCCACCCATTGAAGGGTTATCGACGACAATCCAAGTGCCTAGGCAGTTAAATCAGCAGCATTCGCTGTCAAGAGATATATGGAATGAATAAGTACCTGGAAAGTTGTCGACCCACGGCGAAGTCTTATTAGGTCCCCATAAGAAAGGATCGCTGTCAATGAATGCAGGATCTTTCTCGAGGACAGTAGGCCGCCACGGAACTAATGTTGACTGTCAAAGGATGTAAATCTTACTTTATATTACCGCTCTAGACATCAAGAAATTATACAACATACTTTCCCCAAGGAGAATATCTGACGGAAGTCCACAATCCAGGGTTGGCGGGTGAATGCCATACAGCCACAGTAGGTAATGCAGAGGCAATGTGAGAATCACGAAGCCGAGGAGCTTCAGTAGAATGTAAACACATCTCCATTTTCGTTGTCTCGTCTTCTCCTGAGGACGGCCACTGTCTTGATCGACCAAAAGTGCATATTTATAGGGGAGAATTTTATACATTGTTTACCCGCTGTGGTCAAGTTGTTGCACCGAATTGCCCATAAGTTTAAAAAGGTTTATGTGCCTCAGTAGAAGGAGTCGTCTAAAGTAGCACTCAGCTCTTTTGCATCGATCTGTCATATTATGTAAGACCTAGTTCCGTAATCCCGAGGTTTTCGTCGATATCAGATGACCCCTTGTAAAATTTCCCCTACAGAATCCCCTTGCTTAGAGGGCGTTCGGCCGCGCACCGCCCCTCGTAATGCCCTTTACCGCCCCGTACCGCCCCTTCGATATGGCGTTCGGCTATTCCCTGCAGAGGGGCGGTATTCCCTTTACCGCCCCTCGTACCGCCCCTGCTACCGCCCCTTCAAAACTCCCATACAAAACCGTACCGCCCCTATAATACCCGTATAATTAGAAAAAACCTGATTATACGGGTCGTAATACCCCTCAACCGCCCCTTTTAGTATCGATTACACGTGCCAAAGCCTATAACTACTAAACTAATACACGTGTAATATATTAAAAGTAAGTAGAGTATAATTAATTACTCTATAGAATCTACTAGGATAGAAGCTCTTTTTATATACTTACTAGTATAAGATAGTTAGACTTTACACGTGATTAGGCATATGACTTATTACCTAATTACATGTGATATTAATACCCTTTATAGGACCTATATAGGATCGGTATAGGACGGCCGAACGCCCTATACATGGGCGGTAAAGCCCGTACCTACCCTTTACCGCCCCTGTACAGGAAAAAAGGGCATGTGCGCGGCCGAACGGGCTCTTACTGCGTTAAATGGAATATGAAGTGCTGTCAATCTCACGTAAGACCTAGATTGCCATACGCGTCGCACTCGGCCCTAGCCTTGCTAGTGTTGATATTTTGCTCCTGCACCTAGCTAGAGCGGTCTTTAGAATGAAAGTAAGCCACGGAGCATAGCAAGGTAATCCCAGCTGTTGTTAGAATGCCGGTGAATTGAGTAGCATGGTGAGACGCAACCTACTCCATATATGTTGAAGGATGCGGTGCACGTCCGTTGCAATGAGATCTTTTCGAGCTTGGTTCTCAACTTGGTGTCCCTAAGCTAGCCAATCATAATAATATTGCACTTAAGCTTGGATTTTGCTAGAATAAAATGCAGAGTTTATATGACACTGATCTTTCCGTCTCTATGACCGTTACATTCGTATATATTTATTCTCTCCAGCGATTCCGTCTTCCGAAATCTGGCACTCGTAATGCCGGCTTGGATCCCTAGTGATGGCGATAAATGACTCTGCCATAGAAGCTGCCCCGCTATTTTCGATGTGCTCGGAGGAAGATAGGAATGGCATGTCCAGGGTTCACGATGACAACTCGGATTGTCTGATGCTCAACAGAACCAAAAGTACTCGGTTCCTCATTTTTCTGACGATCGGTATTGGAGGGTGAGTCAGCCAGTAGCAGAAAATGCTTCCCCAGTGGTAATTTATTAATTGTTATTAGCCTACAGGTGGTTTTCGCGGTGATCTTTTCGCATGGCCCAGTACGCATTGATATTTCATTCATACACCGTGACTGAGCCTTACTTTAGTGCCAGACACATCTCCGGTCCTTAGGTCTCAGCAAATCGCTTATTTCGATCGCCTTGGCTGCATTGCCTCTGTCTGGGACATTTTTGCAGCTATTCTTTGGCATTTGGAGCGATCATTGCCGCCTTTCTTGGGGAAAACGAACACCCTTCATAATATTCGGTACTGCTGCTATCATTGTCTCATTACTGGGACTTGCGTGGACGGAATCCCTCGTACGACTCCTTTCGAACCTCTTTGGCGGAAGTGTGCATGGAGATACAAACCACTCTGCGACAGTTGCAGTGTCAGTTGCATTGATGTTTTGCCTTAGTTTCGCCATTCAACCTGTCCAAGGAGGCATCCGAGCACTCATTGTCGATAACTGTCCAGCACATCAACAGCAAGAAGCCAATGCCTGGGCGAGCCGTATTATCAGTATAGCCAACGTGTTAACTTACCTTTCTGCATTCCTGAATCTGCCACAGTATCTGTTATATTTTGGAGGCACGCAGTTTAAGAATTTGAGCGTTCTCGCATCTTTCTGCCTGGCCATCACTCTCGCGATCAGCTGCATATGCGCCAACGAGAAAAATCGACGACTTGAGATCCCGATCAGGTTAGATGAGGATAGTATATCTAAAAAATTGGGAGATTTCTGCAGAGAAATCAAAAGAATATCAACACAGGTGAAAGCAATATACTTGATACAATTCTTTGCTTGGATTGGGTGGTGCCCCTACCTATTCTATGTTACAACGTAAGTGACACTCAGCTGAGAAAGACGGGATTGTAGTTAGATAATGCCTAGTACAAGCTTGAGATTGTCCAAAACTTAATGAATTAAGTTTGCATTGCGGGAATCGTTGCTAATATTTCTATTACTCTTAGTTATCTGAGCGAAATGTGTAAGCCTGCACCAAAAATTAAACCGATATTATATTTTATTCCAATCCCCTTCTCTTACCTGGAGCTAATTTTGATTAGACGTCACCGATACCTCTGTCAGGAATCCCTCTGAACCGGATGACAAGCAAGATGCCGCCTGGGAGGATGCCACGAGAATCGGGTCCCTTGCGCTACTCAGCTCTGCCACGATTTCCCTTCTTGCAGCTATGCTGCTCCCAGCCCTTGTGCAGCCATCGTCTGCGTATGACTTTTCTAGAAAACGGCATACAGCGTTGAGTCGACGTCTGAATAGCATGAAGGTTCCCTGGCTAACACCACGCCGCCTGTGGATTATATCACATTTCCTGTTTGCTTTGTGCATGTTTGGTACCTTTTTTGTTTCCTCTGTGTCGGGAACAATCGTACTCTTTAGTATCGTAGGCATAAGCTGGGCTATTACAACATGGGTTCCATATACCCTTCTTAGCATTGAAATCTCACAATGCCATCTCCCGGGACATACGGGTGAGAATCGAACGATTCACGCCGGTACTGTGTTGAGCCTGCATAATGTCGCCATCAGTTTGCCACAAATTCTGGTCACACTAGGCAGTGGTTTCTTCTGGAAGCTGCAAGAAACAATAGGCAGCCACAGTGATGACAGCACTGTTTGGATTTTAAGGGCCGGCGGAATTGCCGCCTTACTAGCCATGTATTTGGGAAGGAAATTACAAGATCCGAGGATAGATATCGAACATACTTGGAAGGATGAGATTCTTGGGATGGGAAATATTGACTTTGCAGAAGGGCTTCTGCACAATCCCTACCATACTACTCCAATTGAATAATTGGATAGTCGGGTGTGGCGGATGAAATAACGAAATAGGGGTCTGTTGGACGGCATGTATTAGTTGGGACTAAATACTTGTTAGACCAGTTTATTGTAGTCTATAATTCATTGAATGAAAGAATGAGGATTGATTGATTCTTTACAGAGATATCTAGCCAGAATATATATCCTCAAGCACACAATTCACGTGCTTTACCACAAGCTTCAGTTCCTTGTAGAGCTGGACCTAGAGTACCCTGTAGAGCTAATCCTCTCATTGGACGCATACCTGACAACAAGTTCTAGCAACGTCGCCGTTGGTTTGATATCAGTCTCTGTTGAAGATATTCGGGAATACAACGAGGCAAGATCGCCGCTGAGAGGCCCATTAACGTTCCTAGAGGGAAGGACACGAGCAGCTTGCTGACTTTGCAGGGCGAGAATGAGATCAAGCACTAGATTCTGAGCACCTTGTATTTGGTTAGACAGAACGAAGAATGCGTGGGTATGGTACTCACGGGTGTCTGAAGCGCCAGAAAGAACGACCTGTTTCATGTCTTTATGATTGAGACCCAGACACAGGTATTTCGAGTTGACCAAGTCGCGGAAAGCATCCAAACCTGCTCCAGAAGGGTTGGCCTTGACAGCCTCCAACTCTTGTTCAGAGACGTCAGCCATAACATATAATTTTGTGTAAAATCTTGGTAACAGCACTCAAACGGAAGTGGAGGGAAAGTCGCGTAATTGTTACATTTCTAGGAAATGTGCTAGTCCTAACTTGGACGGACTAGCAAGCGCCTCCATCCCTGTAAAGCGAAAACCCCGTAGTAGAGCAGACGACCTTGATAGAATTGCAAGAATCTTAGCGGGAATTAGCAATTATCAATTTGTAATTATCTCAACTTATACCTAATATAGCCTTAATTGTTTAGGTGGATTTTCTGCTTGAAAACTTCTATACTAATTAATTTGTAATAGAAAAAGCGTCTTACACCCGATCTAAATTATATATTATCTATAACTTAATACTACTTCTATATCTTGAAACCTAAATAGAATTTATAATAGCTATTTAAATTTCCTGTTATATGATATACCTAGCGTGAGGTAGTGTCCCCCTATATCGTATAGTATAAGCGAATACTATATAGTTTAGTTCTTACCCTATACGAGCTAGAATTAATTAACTTATAATATACTAATATGCTTTTAACCTTAAGCTTTAGCTTAAGTTAAAGGGTTTTAGGTGCGTAGAGAAAACGAAAAACACTACGAGTTAAATCACATGACATCTAGCTTCTAATTCGCTACTTTTCTAATATGGGTCTATTCCGCTATTCTAATTAGTCGGCTTATTTTAGTAGGGAATACCAAAAAAAAATAAAAAAATAAAAAGTAAAAAAAGCTTTAGGAAACTAATATTATTATAAGTATAAGATAAAGGGCCTAGAATATATAATTAAACTCTCTTTATTTTAATAATTTAAAGCTAAAAAAGAGAAGAGGATCTAAAGGGAGCCTTAGAGTAAGGAAGAAAATTCGCTTAAGCCTTAGGCACACATTTCGCTTAATTTCTGGCCTAAGGCTTAATTTCTAGCCTAAGGCTTAAGTATTAACTTATTTACTATACTACTACTAGCTTTATATAGCTTATATATTAGAGTAGCTCGCTTAAATTTTAGCTAATTAAAGGGCTATATTCTAGTCTTAATATAAGAGATTTATAGTAAAATAAAAGATAATTTATTTATTCTATAAGATTCTAGTTCTAATATATATTAATTATATTAATACTTATATCTATTACTTATTAATCTATAGTAGATAATATATCAAAGAACTACTTATACTACTTATACTACTCGTAAATATTTATAAGTAGCGTGAGTAGAATATGAGTAGTATAATACCTAAAAATTTTGAGTAGAATAGAATATATACTTATAAGTAATATAAGTAGTATAAGTAGTTATT
This sequence comes from Hyaloscypha finlandica, assembly GCA_021399475.1. NCBI lineage: Eukaryota > Fungi > Ascomycota > Leotiomycetes > Helotiales > Hyaloscyphaceae > Hyaloscypha > Hyaloscypha finlandica. Next base: position 130,115 of record JAJTUR010000137.1, read on the forward strand.
ATATAATTATAATAAATTAATATTTACTAAATAATAATTAAATAATAAAGGTACTTATTAAGTATTCCTAGTAAAGGTAAGTTAGGGCTTATATAAGACTAGCTAAACACTAATATTCTATAATAATAAACTAGTTACTCTTCTTAAAACCTTAATTTGTCTTAACTTTTAGCTTACTTACTAAGTAATACTACTACTTAATTAGATAGCGAGGTGGCGCTAGAGTGAGATTAGGTATATATACTTACTTAATTAGTTTAGTATACCACGTATATATATTATATATATATTACTTATACTACTTAAACTACTTATAAGTAGCTTAAGTAAAGTATAAGTAGAGTATAAGTAGAGTATAAGTAAGACTCACTACTCTACTCTACTCTACTTATTTAATATATGTAACGGGTCGAGACCCGATTAATATGCTTGGCTAGAGAGCCTTCGCTCAGGTCACATGACCTCGGACATGTCCGTGGTCATGTGACATGCCCCCTTTAGTTGACAGAGCAACCCAAGCGTCACTCAGGGAGCTCGGACGCTTTAAGGAACACGGTTCCTGTCCTCGCTTCCTTTTTCTCTTCTCTTTTCTCCTTAGAGAATTCTATTTAGTTAATTAAACCACTAGTCTTCTTTGTATAAAGGCCTGGCCCGTGACATTAGAATTCTCTCTCTCCCATCTTTACTAACTAGAGATCACATGCGTACGAAGCTGGAAGTAAGGGAGAGCCTGAACCCACACGTAGTTAACGAAGCTCGGAGCGGACGAAGCTAGAAGTAGACCCTGGTCGAAACCACCCGTAAAGCCGACGCATTCAGCAAGATTCTAGAGCGTACGAAAGCTGGAAGTAAGGAGAGCCTAAACCCACACGCAGACGACGAAGCTCGGAGCGGACGAAGCTAGGAGTAGACCTGGGTCGAAACCACCCGTAAAGCCGATGTATCAGCAAGACTTTAGAGCGTACGAAAGCTGGCAGTAGGGAGGGCCCGAAACCACACGCAGAAGCCAGAGTACTAGTATACCGGTCGACACCAGAGGTCGTGAGTTCTTCTTGAGCCGGGCTCAAGAAGGGAAACCCACCGGACCCCTCTATTACACGAAGATATAGGAGCGGAACTCCTGGTAGTTAGTCAGACGGACAGATAGCCGTACGAAGCCAGAATGGTAGACGAAGCGCCTCAGTGGCTACGAGAAGCCTTCGTAGCGCATTCCCAATAGTTATTAGAGCTAGCGGCATAATAGGCAAACTTAATAGCGAACCTGGCCGCACGAATCGATTCGATTAACGAACGCACGACGACCCCGAACCCCTCCCGAATATAGACGCCCCCCCTAGTCCACGTACCTTAACTCCACGCATATCCTTAGCCCCCTGCCATAAAACGACCAAAGGCCTGCCTCCCGAACCCTAATAAGTTTAACGGGGACGACTTGGCCCATTACCCCTAGTTTAAGGGACTCTTAAGGGCAAAGCTGGAAATTAATAGTGAAGCGATTAGTGGAGAAAGGGAGAAAGTCTAGTACGGATTTGGACGCTTGTCCGGAGAAGCGGCGAGCAGGATATACCCTTGGTTAGGATACGTATAGAAGGAAGGGGAGTTCACGGTCGAAGGGCTATTTAAGTAAATGGACCTAGCTTTCCGGGACCCAAGGAAGTAGTAGAAGGCCTTAGGAGAATTGAACCGAGTCCGGCAGAAGTCGACTCCCTTGGGCGAGTTCTTGAGCGATTTTAATCGCTTAATCCTGGAAGCGGAGGGATAGGGCTGGTAAGACGAGATTAAGAAAGGGTATCTCAAGGCCGCTATCTCAATGGAACTCATGGAAGGAATAGTGGGGACGAAGGAAGAAGAGTCGTACGAGGAATATTGCTCTTAGTTACGAATGATTAACGACTAACTCGCCGAAGTTAAGAGTATAAAGGCCCGTTGTCTAAACTAGTTAAATAAGAGGCCTAAGAGCCCTCCCTTTAGTATAACCTCGCTTGCCTAGCTAATGGAATAGGAACCCACGCCGAGTAACTTGCGATAGCAGTTAAAGAATACCCCTAATTAGGCCTCCCGTGACGAAATCAATTAACGGAAGAAGGAGAGGCTCTACTTATAATACGGTTAAGATAACCATTTTATACGCGACTACCGAGTGAGGCCACGCTCGAGCACCTCCCCTAGAGCTAGTAAGCAAAGGAAGGGGAAGGAGGAAGAATGGCTAAAGGTAAAAGCAAAGGATATAAAGGCGTCGAGAGTAGCCCCAAAGAAAACGAGGACGGCTTAAGCGAGAGATAGCGATACCCTAGACGAGAGCCGGAGTGAGAGCGAAGGGAACTCGAGTTCGTCTAATTCGGGAAAAGACTAGCTTCTAACAAAAGTCGCTATTAGAAGCATATAGAGGTGGAGTTAGATTAGAAAGCTTAGAAGTAATTTAGGAAAGATATAGTTAGGGCCCCTTTTCTTATATTAGTAATAGTTAATAAAGAGTATTTCGCACAAACTCTTATTAATACCGGGTGCATATCCTATGGAATAATTAACTCTCGCTTTACTAGTTAATATAACCTCTAGTATATACCAATTACCCCTAGGTATATGGAAGCTTTCAATAGAGAGGTGCTAGAGATAATTAGAGAGGTGGCGGTATTTGGGATAGATATTAATGGCTATTACGAACCTCGCGCTTTCCTCTATATAGTTCCTAGGATCTCTGGCTTAGACATAATCTTAGGCATATAGTGGTTACGTTTATAGGATATACGGATCCATAGCTCGAAATTGGAACTATTTATCTCGTCGTTAGGGACCTTAGTACGGAATAGGGTATGCGATGTGCCGACCCCTAAGTTAAAGAAAATGGATTACATATAGGTGTCGGCGGCCTTATTCTCCCACTTGGCGAAGAGGAGTAAGAAGAGGAATGTGGAGGTCTTCTCGGCTAGCTTAGTTAATATCTAGAAAGCCCTGACTTAGAAGGCGAAGACGGATCCTCGTACGAAGCTCCCAGAATGGTATAAGGACTTTCTGGACGTGTTTAGCCCAGCGAAAGGGGAGAAGTTACCACCGCTCTAAGGCCAAGGGATTAACCACTAGATTAAGTTAAAGGCAGTTAAAGGAAAGGAGCCTATAGTACCATGGGGACCGCTATATAACATATCCCAGGACAAGCTCCTAGTACTACGGAAGACGCTCATGGAACTACTAGATAAGGGGTTTATCCGAGTAAGCCACTCTCCCGCCACGGCTCCTATTCTCTTCGTACGAAAGCCTAGTGGAGGGCTACGGTTTTGCGTAGACTATCGGGGACTAAATAAACTCACGAAGAAGGACCGGTATCCACTCCCATTAATTTACGAGACCCTTCGAAATATTAGGAAGGCAAAGTGGTTCACGAAGCTTAACGTTACGGCTACCTTCCATAAGATCCATATCGCTAAAGGGGAAGAGTGGAAAACGGCTTTCCGTATATGGTACGGACTCTATAAATGGCTAGTAACCCTATTTGGCCTAGCGAATACCCCGAGCATATTCCAGAAGTATATTAACTAGGCCCTTAGGGATTTCCTAGATAAGTTCTACTCTATATATATAGACGATATCCTAGTTTACTCCTTAGGGTTAAGAAAAGAGCACCGCGAACATATACGGAAGGTCCTCTAGCGAATGAAAGAGGCAGGACTATAGCTAATATTAATAAGTGCGAATTTGAAGTTAAGTTAACGAAGTACTTAGGATTTATTATAGAAGCCGGGAAAGGCGTTAGTATGGATCCAGCGAAGGTCGAAGCTATCCTAAGTTAGGAGGCCCCTAAGTTAATTAAAGGTATGAGGAGCTTCCTAGGGTTCGTAAATTTTTATTAGTGATTTATTTAGGAATTCTCAGAGATTATTTGACCGCTTTCCGACCTCACGCATAAGGACTGAGTATTCTCGTGGACGAACTAAGCAGAGACCGCTTTTTAGAAGCTTAAGAAGATATTTATTTCGGCCTAATACTTGTGTAGTTTAACTATAACCGGGAAACTATCCTTAAAACGGATTCCTCCGGGTGAGCGTAGGAGGTGTCCTTATATAAGTTAACGAAGAGGGCTCTTATAACCTTACACCTTCTTTTCGAAGAAGAATAACCCATAGAATATAACTATAAGATCTATAATAAGGAAATGCTAGCGATTATCCGCTGCCTCGAAGAATAGGACGCTAAACTAAGGAGGTTCGCTAATTCGAGATTTGGACGGACTATAAGAACCTAGAATACTTTATAATAGCATGGAAGCTCATAGAATGGCAGATAAGGTGGTCCCTACTCCTCTTACGATATAATTTCAAGATCTCGTATATCCCAGGGAAAGATAACGAATGAGTAGACGCACTCTTAAGGCGGGAATAAGACCTACCTACCGGAGAAGAGGACAAACGTCAATAGTCGAGAATATTATAACTACTAAAACCAGAGACCCTAAGCGACCTCCCAGGGATACGATCCTCGTAGCACCGGTACGGGTAAGACGACAAACCAAGGAGGAGCCCGTTCTAGTCTTAGAGCCTAGTGTGGAAGATTAAGACCGGGAGCGTCGAGGGAAGGGATAGGATAAGGCACAGATCCTCGAGGAGCAGGGGACTCTTCCTGAGCCGGGCTTAAGAAGCCAAAGTCCGGGAGAAGATTGCCCTATAGTAAGTAAGTAGGGCAACGAGCGGAAAGTCGTACCTAAGATAAGCTCAAGAAGCTATAGTAGGACGCCTAAGAGGGGGAAGGCCTATATTAGGCGATAGTCGAAGTAATATAGGAAGAGAAACGCGTATTCCCATCTAGCTTAAAGATTAAGGTGTTAATAGGGGAGTGCTCGCTATCCTAGTCCGGATAACTACTATTCCGGGGGCGACGATGGGTTCCAGACTTAGACGAGCTCCGTATGGAACTAATTTAGTAGACACACGACTCGATTTAGTGTGGTTACCTAGGACGAGATATTACGGGCGCTCTCCTTACACGGTAATTCTTTTGGCCGAATATGTCGAGGTAGGTATATTAGTTTATGCGAAACTACGACGCCTATGAAGAAACAAAGTATGGAGGGACCGTTATTAGGGGTTTCTAAAGCCCCTCCCTGTCCTAAGTCGGATCTAGTAAGAGATCTCGATTAATTTTATAGTAGAGCTCCATTAAGCGAAGGGTATACTAATATAATAGTCATTACGGACCGCCTGGGAAAGGGAGTGATGCTTGAGGCTATGAGGGACATTATAGTAGAGATGATAGCGAAGTGGTTTACGAAGACCTACTATCGCTAACATGGGCTCCTAAGAGCTATAGTATCCGACCGGGGGAAGTAGTTGTAGGAGCGCTATGGGGAAGGGTATATAAGCTACTAGGGATCACTCGACGACTATCCATAGCGTACCACCCCGAGACAGACGGGTCTATAGAGAGGATGAATTAGACGATCGAGACCTTCCTCCGTACCTTTGTGGATTATAACCAAGCGAACTAGGTAGGCCTCCTACCGTATACTAAACTAGCGATTAATAACCGGGACGCCACTTCTATAGGGGTTAGCCCCTTCTTTCTATCCCACGGATATTATATGGAGCTAGTCTAGCTCTAGGACGAAGTTAGCGAGGAAGGCGGAGGGGTATTACTAGTCCAGATAATAGACGATATTATACGTAAGCTCCGTGACGCACGAGAGTACGTAAAGCCGTGATGGCGACGGCCTAATAGCTTCAGGAGGAAGTGACGAACCGGAAGAGAGACCAAGCCCCGGAGTTCAAGGTTAGGGATAAGGTGTGCTCAACCTCAGAAATATGGACGGATAGACTAACTAAGAAGCTGACGCGAAGTATGCCAAGTATATAGTAGTAGAGGCTATAGGGAGTTATAGTTTCGGCTTAATACACCTCCGGGAATCCACGACGTGTTCCATAGCAAGCTCCTCCGGCTAGCCGCAATAGACCCGCTGCCGTGTCAGTCCAGGATAACTCGTAGCCGTAACCATAGCTTATGGGAGACGAAGACGAGTACGAAATCGAGTAGATCCTGACGAGAAGCACGCAAGACGGGGCCGGGAGTCTCAAGGAAGCTACTTGTGAAATGGAAGGGCTACGCCCGCCCATATGGGAGCCGCGCTCCGCGCTAGAGGAGATATGGCTTTGGAAGCCTAGGAAGAGAGTATTAGGCAGAAGGAAGTTTTGCCCACGTATTTACGGGGCTAGTGTTCGCGGGTGAGGAGGGGGGTAATATAACGGGTCGAGACCTAATTAATGTGCTTAGCTAGAGAGCCTTCGCTCAGGTCACATGACCTCGGATATGTCCGTGGTCATGTGACATGCCCCCTTTAGTTAACAGAGTAACCCAAGCGTTACTCAGGGAGCTCGGACGCCTTAAGGAACACGGTTCCCGTCCTCGCTTCCTTTTTCTCTTCTCTTTTCTCCTTAGAGAATTCTATTTAGTTAATCGAACCACTAGTCTTCTTTGCACAAAGGCCTAGCCTATAATAATATACTAATAATAGATATAAGTTATATACTTATAGAAATATTATTTTAAAGAGTTTTATATATCCTTATCTAATTAAAATAAAGGAAAATATATATAATAAGGTAATTAAAGATAAAGGAAATAAAAGAAATAATATAAAACTTATAGAATAATTACTAGAGTTATATAATTCTACTTAGTTCTACTAAGACTATTATAGAAGCTTATTATATTAAGAGTATATAAATTAAGAAAGTAATATTAATAGTATTAGTAAATATAAACTAATAATAAAAGAAATATATATATATATAATACTATAATAGTATTAGAAGACTTAGAGATAAAAGAGATAAAGAGAATAATTATCTTATATTTATAAAAGAATAAATTTATAATAAGAAAGTTATAAGTATTATAAAAGTAATATAATAAAAGAGTATCTTATATTTATATAAAACGAATTTATAATAAGAAATAATATAGAAGTAAATATAATTAATACTTAGATCTCTTAATTAATATACTTTTATAGTAATTTAAGATTAGTTATACTTTTTTAATTATTAGAAGTATATTAATAGATAACTTATATTTCTTTAGTATAGTAGGTTCTAACTCTAAGCTAGAAGATAATATTATTAATAATAAATCGAATATAATTATCTTCTCTTTCTTTTTATATACTTATAGTACTTCTTTTTAAATTTCTTAACTTTATATTTCTAGTATATTATAAACTCGCTTCTTATATATATCTTAATCTTATATAAATTATTAAGTTATAATAATATATTAGCTTTTATAGTATCTAATATATATTAATATACCTTACTTTATAATAGTATAATTAACTAGCCTTACTTAAGTAATACCTTAATAAGTAATTTATTAGATTTATCTTTAGATTATTTAGCTTTATTCTTTTTATATATAACTAATTAATCTTTCTTAAGTAATATCTTAATAAGGGGGAGTATATTTAACTTATCTTTAGATTATATAACTTTCTTTCTAAGAGAGTATTAAAGATCTTTCTTATTAACTAGAGACTTATTATACTCTTTATACTTCTTCTTCTTATTAACTAAGGACTCCTTATACTTAATAGCTTTTTCTTTCTTTTTAGTATTAGAGTTATTATACTTATCCTTAGCTTTCTTCTTTACTTTATAAGGAATATCCTCTTAATTAGAAGATATAAAGAGATTATAATATATATATAGCTTCTTTAGTAATATTAGTAGTTATTCCTTAAGCTTATTAGTATTATAGCCTAATGCTTTATTCTTAATTATCTTTTCTATATTATACTTCCTTATTATATTAGTTATTAATAATTCACTTTTTTATATAAGAGTATTAGTAAACTCGATATTAATATACTATAAATACTCCTTATAAGAGAAGAGGTATAAGTAATTAATAACTAGGTATAAGTACTAGTAAGGGTTATAATCCTAGTATTTATTAAAGTACTTAATATATTATTTATCTTAGTATTTATTAATCTTTAGCTTAAAAAATTAGTCCTTACTACTTAAGGCTTATAGTTATTCCTAGCTAGTTATTAGAATCCCGATATATTAATATATTAATAAAATATAAGAGTAATAACTTGTATTTATATTTTGTAATTATAAAGTAAGTTATAAAGAATTAAGAGTATTTATAAAGATATTATAATTAAAGATATATAATATTTATAGCTGAATTAAATTATTATTTATTATATTACTTTTAATATTAGTGAATTTAATATTTTAGTATATTAATAATACTTATAATACTATTAGTTAAACTAGGCTCTTATATAAAGAGAAATTTTTATAACTATTATATTAAAGTATACTTACTTTAATATAAGGCTAATAAGGCTACTAGCTTCTATTTATACTCTAT